>LNAC01000630.1:159851-340152 GCA_002007465.1 Ailurus styani
CGGCGTATGTGTGTGTGTGTAGCGGGGGGTGGTCTGTGGGAAGTTGCGGCGGAGCTGGGACTGGAGACCCGCGGCCCCGGCGCAGCGATGGGGATGGTCTGAGCTCCAGCCTCTCCCCCTGCCCGAGAGCAGCCGAGGCTGGATACATTTTTTAAAAGCCAAACTGCAAACAACTCTGGCGATGCCAAAATTCCCCTCCAAGTGACACGGCTTTGCGAAGGAGGTTTCCTCAGGCTGGGCTCTCTTACTCGCTCTGCCTTCATCAGCGACGATTAAAGGCTTTGCTCTGGCAATAGGAATTTAGAAAAACAGAAAAAGCTGCGCTAAACTCTACCGTGACCTCAAACTCTTCGGACTGGTTAAAAAAATATATTGAAAGAGAAACCATCCTAAAAGAGATTCAGCATAGGAGGAGATGGAAGTTTTCCCCTTGCTCTTGGTTTTGTCCTTCTGGTGGTCTCGAACCTGGGACTTGGTGAATGCGGATTCAATCATTCACATCGGTAAGAAAGGGCAGGTGTTGCCTGTGGGTACTTTTAACGTTTGGGTTAGCAAATGTTTCCCTTTGCCTCCCCCTCTCCGCCCTCTGTGTGGCTTCTTGGTGCTGGCTTCGGTTTATTGCCCCTTCCCGCGAACCTTCCCTCACACTTGTTCAGTTTTCTGGCAGGATGTGGATGCTCGAACCTTGACTTGGGCCGTTGTTTCGCGGTGAATCGTGGAGTGTATGCTGGATGCGTGGGGGTCTCGAGTTTACCTCAGTTGTGCGTGTGTGCCAGGAAGTGCCGGGGGGGTGGTTCTAAGTGTGTGGGGAAAGGAAGTTTAATCGACTCTACCTTCCATATTCTTTCCCGGATGTACATTTGTTCCATCAAAAAAAAAAAAAATCTTTAGGGGAAAGAAGAGGTGTGTGTCACCTGTGAGGCAAACGGGGGTGAGAGGTGGGGGGAGCTCCCTTCGGATCGAACAGGTGGTTTTGCAACGTGAGCGGGCTGCCTTAGCTGCAGCGTTGTGCGCTGGTGACGGGGTGCTGGCTGCGCCCCCAGCCTCCTTTTCCTCTTCCCGTCCTCTTGGCTTTGCAGCACTCGCGCAGAGTCGCCGCGACGGTGGCGGGAGGGGCTGGCGGCGGTGTGGCCGAGGACCGGGAGCCGCGCGCCTCGCTGCTTCGCACACTCCGCCGACCTGGCGCGGCCGCGAGACTGGCCCCCGGGCGCACGAGAAGCGCAGGGCGCGCGGGCCGCCCTCGTGGGCTGCCTTGCAGACACCTGCCTCGCCTTGTCTCGCGGTCAACTCTGAGTTGCCGCGCAAGGCCGAGAGCAAAGGCGTTTGGGCTACGGCCGGGCGGCCTGACTCCAAGAAGGACGCCGAGCGGGTTCGGAGACACTCGTGGCCCCACCTATTGGCAACCAGACGGGCCGGGACTGGCCGCGGCGGGCGCGGGCGCGGGCGCGGGCGCGGGCGGGTGGGGGCCGCGCGTCATTATCATGCACAGCGCTCGCGGCTTCAGGCTCCAACTCTTCTCACTTGCTAATCCGTAAGAGCTGAGCGGAGACCGGCTCCTGCAGCCTTTTCTGCGTTAATGCGACGATTTCCTTTTCAGAAATTCGCGTCCGCGGGCCAGCAAGGTTCATTTACTGGGATGAAGAGAGACCCCTCTTGGGGAATTTTTCTGGGCACAGGACTTTTATCTGTCCACACGGCTTGATGTTCTTCAAATTGAAGCGACAGATGGGTCGCCGCATCTCCTATCGTCCCCCTGCCCCTCCCCTGCTCAACACATACACACACACACACACGCACGCACCCCCTCCCCCCCCAGAGTTCTAGAAGGGAACCTGCTGCAGGTGGCTCTTGTGCCTGCCCAAGCTTGGGGCTTCTGTCTGGTGTGTGCCTCCACAGCGGCCAGCCCCTCAGCTCCAGGGGACTCCTTCTCGGTCTCAGAGGCTGTCTTTGTAAACATGTCTGCCGTTCTCTGTCATTTATATCAGTAGAACCATACATGTCTCTATATAAGGGGTAATGAGGTCAGGATTCGTAAAACCTTGCACTTACGCATTAAATAAATTAAGCTCTAGAGAGCTTGACTGCTAGATCACGTTTTGCCTGGGGGCTACCAGGGCCTGTGGGTTCAGAACTTTTCAGGGAGAAATTATGGCCTTATTGAGAGGTTCAGTAATCTTCTGATAGAATTCAGAAGCAAACTGTGCTCCTCTTAAATGACATATATCTATGTCCAATTGTAAATGACTGGAACAGGATGCAGATATATATATATATATATATATATACATATATACATATATATATTATATGTATGTATTACTATGGTACCTTTACATTCAGTTTATGGTTAGGGGTTTCTGCCTTATGCTCTTCATCACTCAGGAGAAAAGGCTTGTGGATAAATGCTTATTTTATTGCTTATTCTGTGGTCCACAAGATAAATATATTATTTGCAAACACCTACAGCTCTTGCTGTCCTTTATCAGCTGAGTACTATTTTGCAATGCATTCATATCATTTGTTTCTAAATAGAACACAACTGTTGTATTTTTTCCTTTGCGTTCTGTTGTCTGTCAGTGTGACATGGCTTACTTATTTATAACTAGACCAAAAAAAAAAAGGTAACTGTGTACAAATTACAGATTTCTTCAGAAAGCAGGTTGTATGCATGAACTGTGTATATCCTATTAAAAGGAATACTTATCAATTTGACTTGAATGCAGTTAGTACATTAGGCGAGATGATTAGCTTTTTTTATAGGCTACCTCATATTGCCATGAAGCTAGCAAGTTGATAATTGCTTCAAATGCTTCATATCTTTTATCATATTACTGATAAATATTACTTCCCAAATTAAAGAAAATGACCAAGACTAATTTGAGTGCATGTCAGAGGTTAAAAGCCCTCCTGCTTTCACCTCCCATCCCAGCCAAAGTATAATAAATTCAAAACTAAATGCCCATATTAAAGTTTTAAACCATCAGTTAATATTCATTGGTCAGTTTACCTGGTTGACTAGCAAAAGAGAATTATCTTTAGGAGGTGATTGCTTTCATTTAAATATTTAATGGGAGAAATATGCTTATGGCAAATGTATTATTTCAGGATTTAAGGAATAAAAGTGATGAAACTGAATATTTCAGCTCTAGACTTATAAGGAGGTATGCAGAAATGAAAGGTTTTTCTAGCCTCATGTGGTGTGTTCATGTGGAATGTAGCTGCAATATGTAGTTCAGGCAAGCTGGAAAGATAAAAAAGGTACTGCCCTAATAGTTTCTTTAAATACTGAATCCTTTTAGTGTTGAATAGAATTATATATATGAAAACTCTCTCCATTCTTCTTTCTTTCTCTTTGTTTTTATTTCATGCAGGTAGTTTTTAAAAGTCAATTATAATATTTTAAACTCTAATATATTTCATTAAACACAGGAATTCACTACAATGATGAAATATATCATAATAGTTAAACTCCAGTGGTTGAAGTGGTAGTGTATTTATTTCATCCAAAAATGCACTAATATCATAGATAATTACTTTTTCTGTTAAATCACATTTTAAATATATTTGATAATTGCATACATTTGTTTAAAGCACATTTACACACATAGTATTCAGAAATGAATCACCCCAATTGTGGTATTCTTTGCCCCTTAAAAGAAAGGTCTTTTGACATATAAAAACTGCAATTTTGAATTATGCTTTTACTTTGAGCCTGTGCATTGATTGAGTAATTTCATCAGACCCACATTACTTGATTGCTTAGAAGTTTCCTAATGATCTGCATGCTGTAGGAAGAACCAAAAAATCGTGAGTGGAATGGCAATGATACTGTGTTTTATGAGGCTATTCAAAAGTCGCTCTGATTTATGTAGCTAGAAAGCTTGAAAGTCTTTGAGATTATCCACGCTGACTGCTATTTTCTTCATACATCAGTCGTTCCACACTCTTTACTCCCTAAACACAACAGGAGTGTAGAGCACTGCTTTAATTAAGCAGGGATTAGGTGGCATTTCCAGTCAACTGCACAGTTTGTGTTTTGCTTCAAATCTAATATGGAGGATCTCATGTTTTAACAGTTTAATGTATGCTCATTTCTTTATCTGGTTCCTGTGCTCACAGAACTGATTGAAATGAGCTATCCTCAGTTATATATCTCTACAAGGATATGCTCAAACTGTGTAGTCACATATTACGAAAATCACTCACAGGTTTTTCTTGTTATCAGTCATAGTAAAATACTTTATGCCAACAGGGAATAGAAACAAACCATTTATGTTTTTCTCATAAGCACATGATTCTTTATCCTCTGAGATCATAATCATCAACTCTGATTTGTTTGAGAAGCTTAAAAGAACGCACAGAATATTTTCATCACAAGAAAGTTCAAATTAAAATACAAAACTGGTGGGTGAATAAAATGTCCACATTAAAAACAATAATAAATGGCAGATTTAAAGCAATAGTTTTCATGATTTCTGCACTGAGGACAGTTTTCATCAAATATAGAATGTTAAAGTATTTCCAGAAAATGTACTGTGTTTTACACCAAAATATTTCTTTTCCAGCTCTTTACCTAATACGCATTGAGTATGATAGCCCCCAGGAGTCATTAAGGACTCCTTGCACTGTATAAGATATCTCAATGATTTAAATTATCCCTTTATTATTTACAGTGGTTGTTTGCTTCCTAAGTTATGGATAACATATAGTGTAAACTTCTGGAATGTATGAACAAGTGGTTTCTGAATTTAAAATAAGGGTGTACTTTACTGTTATTTTTTTCTGTATCATTAATACAGTTATTTGAAGCATAATTCAGATGTGCATTAAGTTAGACAGTGTTATTAATCAACAGTATCAACTATGACATGGCTAATAAGCCATTACACCAAGGACCTTTGCTTTCTACTCCGAGTGAAGTGTACACCCAGTAAATACCTCCTATAAATTTTAATTCAAATATGAATAAAAATCAAGGTGATTAACTTTCGACTTTTTAAACAGTAGAAACCAGTTGAGATTCTTAGGAGTAATGGAAGGTGCATATATTTAATTCAATTCCTAAGGCCGTATCCATCATGTTGTAATTTTATCTCAAAGGGTATTATAATTTTAAAACCACACTTTTATAACCTGGAATTTTTTTTTTCTTTCCTTCATTTGCATGTGTTATTTTACTATTAAAAAGTAAAGTATTTGGTATTGCTTTTAGATTTTCATGATATTTCAGATTATAGACAGTATTTTGGGAGTAGCAATACTTATACAGTTTTACTGCAAATATAATGTTTATTAGAAAATACATTTATGGCCTATAAAGATAGCTTTGCCATTAGGTGTCACTGCATTCTGAGCTGTTCCTTTGTAGTCCTACTTGAAAACCACATGAGACATATATTTTTTTAATTCTCTGAAAAAATGCCATTCAGCGAGGTCTGTGATGCAATAAGATACAGGTGGTTTTTGTTTTCAACCCGGAATAGGAAATATTATCCCTGTTTCTTATGCTTATAAAAATGTAGTTCTAGTACATATCAATACCCTCTATTCTCCAGGTAGATTAGATTGCTAGACCTAATGATATAAATTTTTCACAAATTTAAAATACAACAGAAATAAATTCTTTAATACTTATTCTCCCTGCAAAAATCTAAGACACCAAAAATGATACAAATATGCTTATTACTGCTTGTATAAACAAATTAGTGGTTGGAGTTTGTTAAGCTATTTCTTAACTGTGGTAGTTCTGCTTATTCATGGAACTTTTACGGTACCAAACTAAATGATGTTTGTAATGTGAAACACACATGCATAGAGCTATGAAAAAAACACGTGGGCACAAATACAGATATATTTAAAAAAATGTCATCCATTGAGTTTTGTGCACGATTGTATATGTTTTCAGATAACTTTTGCCTAGTAAATATTGTTTTATTAATAGTGTAGTAGTAGTAGTGTAACTGTCCCTTCCAAACACAAAGAACTATTACTACTACTAGTCCTCTTGGGTTTTTGTGGTAATTTTTACTTTTATAACCAACATCTATGATCACTTAGTAATTTTTTGTTTATTTAATTTTTTTAAAGAGGCAAAGTCTTCCTTTTAGCATATCCCATTACAAGATTCACGGAGATGAAACTTAGGTCAACTTTAATCTTATAAATTCATTTTAATATCTGCATATTCACATAGAGAGTGCAGTACTAGGTTAAATGAATGAACACTTTGTCTTATTATTTTAGACCTTATCTTGCAGCAGTATTAATTATAATGAATTAGTTTTTCTACATTAATACATTAGAATAATGTATTAAGAACTTAGGGTAAAATAAGTGATCAGATGGATATTTAAAGGATAAGGGAAAATACTAAAGTAATTCTGGGATTGATTATGTGGATATTTGTGGATTCAAGTCATTTACATTGGTGAATTTTAGCATTTGGGTGTGGACGCAAATTTCAGATGAATGTGAATTACATGGGGGGATGTTAAAACATAGTAAAAATGTTCTGGATTAGAATTTTAAGGGTTTGGGGCTAAGTACCAATTTTATCAATGACTGAGCAAAATTGGAATGTTATTCTTGTTTTTTTATAAGATTTATTTATTTTAGGGAGAGAGAGAGAGTGTGTGTGTGAGTGACTGGGAGGACAGGCAGAGGGAGAGGGGGAGTGAGAGAAATCCTCAAGTAGACTCCCTACTGAGTGTGGAGCCCCATGTGGGGCTCAATCCTGGGATCCTGACCTGAGCCAAAATCAGGAGTTGCTTGCTTAACCAGATGAAAGTTACTTTCTTTAGTCTTCATTTATTATCAATGCTAAAAGAAGATTTAGACCAGTTTTCATTTAAGCTCTAAAATTATGTGAAGTAAAATGAAAACAGATTCCTGTATTTGAGGAATTTGGAGAAGATCTATAGTCCAGTATGGTTCGTATAGCTATACTTAATAGCTAGGTTCAGAATTTAAAAGAAGAAAATACCACAGGAAATAAACAGAGCATAAAATCTTAATCACTCAAATTAAAATGAAAATTTTTTCAGTATGAACAGGAATTACACATAATATATTTCTTTATCAGATATTTTAGATAACTCCAATATCAGACTGAGAAAACTGGATTTGTTAATTTTTCGTTTCTAGATTTTGTTTTTGTTTTGTCTGGTGTTGATACTAAGGTGTTCCATTCAGTGTTACTCTTACAGTATACCACAATGCTTGTACTTATTAAGGCTGACTGGATGAATAAGTAGGCTTCTGTTCTAACCAGCATAGACTACAATAGCCTTTAGAATTTACAAATTCAAAGCACACTGGAATATTAGCGTATGTTTGGTATCACTCAAAGATACAGAGTATAAAGGATGTAGTCAGTGCTTCTTTGGTGTTCTTCATTACTTTGTATTCCTGCTCCAGGTGTTCTGGCTTTAACCCTATTGTTGTCCATTAGGTGGTTACCAGTGTGAAGCTGAGGCTGGCTTGAGTATTTGAATAGAGGGAAGCCCAGTGGCAAGCACAAGAAGCTTAGTATCAAAGGCCTCCCTATGTGTGTTAAAAAATTCTAGATCACTCTGTAGTCAAGTTTCTTATTAACAAATATTTTTACTCATGAAAAAGATTGAGTAATTAATTATATTAAAGTAACAATTCTTATACTTTTTTGCTTTATCCCCAAATAATTCAAAGTATTATTTTAAAAACAAATTATTTTATTGGCCTAAGTTCCTTATTTTTCTGAAGTAACCTTAAATAAGGTGTTTGCTTCATTCACAAAATCATTATAATTCTAGAAGTTAATATTCCTGAAACTACATGGTAAGATAGGCATTATTACCAACATGTATGTGTGCTAATTGGGAGAATGTTCTTTCATTAGGCAAACATTTATCCTGTACCTACTTTCTATGAAGTACTGTTTTTAGGCTCTGGAATTAAGATACTGAACAAGTAAGCTATGTCTCTGTATTTAAGGAACTAACATTTTCATGGGCGGGGGCAAACACCAGATAAACTATGTTATAGTATCAAGTAGTGGTAAATTTTGTGAACAAAATATGCTACTTGAATACAGTGGTTTGGTAAGTACTCTCTGAGGAGGTGATCACTGGAGCAGAGACTTGACTCAAAGAAAGGAAGGAAACCATGGGGCACAGCAAAGGTAAAGGCCATGAAACAAGACAGTAAGGAATCGTTTGTTTAAGGAACATCATGAAAGTCAGCATGGAACATATATGGAGTTTATTACTGAGCAAAGCAGGAAGTGGAAGGAAATAAGGTTTGAGAGGCAACTACAGAGGATCCTAAAGGGACTCTATAGGTCGTGGTAAGATATTTAGATCTTCCAGGTATATAGGGAGCCAACTGGGGGGTTGAGATAAAACATGTGATATGAAATGGTTTATATTTTAGTGACATAATCTTCTCTGGGTGGGCTGGTTGGAGTACAGATATGAAAATTAGTTTGAGGATAATGAATTGGACTAAGCTGGTAGCTGAAGTAGATGAATAATTGTCAGACTGTGGATATATTTTGACAATAAGAGAAATAGGATTTTCTGATGGATTGCTTGGGTATAAGAAATCCAGAGGCAGTAAAGAGGCTTCCAAGATATTTTACTTGAAAAAGTGGGTGAAATATGTTACCAGTAACTAAAATTGGGAACATGGGACAATGAGTAAGTTTTAGATAGAAATCAGAATTTGCATTTATTAAATTTGATATTTCTATTAAACATCAAATTTCAGAATTTAGTTAGGTTGGCAGTTGTTTATTTAGGGGGGATTTAGAGATTTGAGCTGTACATTTGGAATTCATCATTTTAGATACAGTCTTCAAAGCTATGAGAGGGGTAGCTCATTTAAGGAATAATCGTGTAGAGAAAACTCCAAGACTGCCATGGGACAGTCTAAAATGTTGAGGTCAGGGAGGCTAAGAGGACCCAGGAAAAGAGAAAGATGAGTGGCCTGCGAGAAAGAAAACATAGTAGTCTGTGATGTTTTGGAAGCCAAGTGAGGAAAGTGTTTCAAGGAGGAAATGAAAAACCCTGTCAGATTCTATGGATGAAAATTGTTGAGGATAAACATGACTTGGACAAAAGTGCTTTCAGTGGACTGGAAGTCACACAATACTGATTGGGAAGGATTTGAAGATTTAATGGGACTTGAGGAACTCTCAGTTTTTCTGTAAGGGAGAACAAGGAAGTGATGTGGGTGAGAATATGAGGTAAAAAGTGGGCTTTTTTTCTTTAAAGGTAGGTGTTGAGATATGTAGGGTAATTTTTTAAGTTTCAAGTATAAGAACGTTTTCAGTTAGAGGATTTAAAATAAATTTTCTTTTTATTCAAACCTATTGAATTCCTGAGTTTGGATAATAAGTGTTTGAATAACACTGTTTTATTTATTTTTGTTTGTTTGCTTGTCCTTGTTGTTGCTTTTTGTTTTGTTTTGTAATCTGGGACCAAGTGAAACTGGACCAGTGCCAGTAGGTTAGAGAAGTTTAGATGTGCTCTCTGAAATAGACTCTATTAACTGTTCTGCATTTGTGCTTCATTTAATTTCCCAGATCAGCACTAAAATTTAGGTAAACATTTTTTACCTGAAATTATGGATGGATTATACCTTAAGGAATATTGTTATACCATTATAAATAAAATCAACATTTAGTTTTTCAGTAATACGTTAATTTTAAGAACGCATGATATTCCTATATGATAAATGGTATCAGAATAGTATGAAATCCTCTTGTTACAGTAGATACTTCTGAACTGATTATAGGTTTCCTCTAAGTAAGTCTACTATATATTTGACATACTTAAAAAATCATTTGGGACACTTTTTAAAAAAAATACATAATGAATTATACATAATTCATTATGCATTGACAATGCATATCATTCTTTCATAAGACAATGCATATCATTGCCACATAGAAATTAAATAGATAAAAGAGATTCATATGATATTAATTTTCAGTGACACCTTTAAGTATTTCCTTTTATGGAACTTTCACTTCTATTTGTGCTATACTATAGCTGACAGATCTTTAGTCATAGGTGAAAATGAGGCAAGGAAATGTTCTAAATTTTCTAACCTCAAAATTCAGCCTTCTGAAAATGAACCTTAGTTCTCTCATTGGTCTCCTATTAATACATGTATAAGTCATGTATATTTCATTTGTCTGGAGCTAAAATAAGAATATTTGTATTAAAATAAGAATGTCGGGGCGCCTGCGTGGCTCAGTCCTTAAGCGTCTGCCTTTACCTCAGGTCATGATCCCAGGGCTTCCGGAACCCTGCTTCTCCCTCTCCCACTCCCTCTGCTTGTGTTCCCTCTCTCATTGTGTCTTTCTCTGACAAATAAATAAATAAAATCTTAACAAAAACAAAACAAACAAAAAAAGGAATGCCAATAGCAGGCGAATTATATTTGTCTGTGTTCTTTGTCATTTCCAGTGCTATCTCCTCTATAAAAATGTTTTTCTTATCAAGACAATGTAATATGAATGTCACATGTTATTTCTGCTTGGTTACATCTATTAATTAATGTATAAACATGGAATACATGAACAGTGAGGAGATAGAAGTCCTGTGGTTTGGGCACAGCAATGACTAAAAAAAAAAGCAAGCTTTGTATGGCTGGAGCCAAGGAACATAATTAATGAAATATATAACATCAAAAGTTATTTTATTTTATTTTTTTATTTTTTAAAGATTTATTTATTTATTTGAGAGAGAGAGTAAGAGAGAGCATGAGAGGAGAAGGTCAGAGGGAGAAGCGGACTCCCCACGGAGCTAGGAGCCCGATGTGGGACTCGATCCCAGGACTCTGGGATCATGACCCGAGCCAAAGGCAATCGCTTAACCAGCTGAGCCACCCAGGTGCCCGTAAAAGTTATTTTAAACATGCTCGTTCGTAACTTCCTGGGGTGGGGAAATATAATCATTTGAAGGAAGTGTTTAGCAGATTTAAATACAAATTTAAGTTCAATGACCTCCTGAAATTGGTGGAGGTACTTAGTGGACTTAACTGTGATATCATTAAAATGGCATGCCCCACAAGCAACAGCTTTTGGCTTACCATCTTAAAAAGCAAAGGCCAGGTAATATCTTAGGAGTTAGACTCCTAAGAGCGTCAGTCTTGTTTTTCAGTTGCATGTAGCCTAAACTGAATTAAAACCTAAGACTGATTCTTTCTTCTCATAATCTCCACAATTTGACAACAGAGAAAATTGTTGGTAGTATAGTGGCAATTACGATCTTGCTCTTCAGTGTCCAGTTTCTTCTTTGTGGCTTCTATAAACGGCAATAACAGAACACTGGTGAGTTTTGTTTTTTTTTTAAGAAATGCTAGAAACTCTTACATAGCCCAAAGGATGTAAGGTTTTTATGAAAACCATTATAAATTTCTTATTAAAAATTATTGAAAAAAATTTTAACACATCATTAGTGTGGTGGTGAGTCAAACACAGACTTGAGAGGAATCACTCTTCTGTTTCCTGGTGGTGTAGTCATGGTGTTTTTGGATACTTTTTTTTTTTTTTTGGATACTTTTTATAATTCATTATTTTCAAGCTGAGAAATCATGATCTATATCATTATCTTCCACTGCAGAAAATATACTTTTAGGGTTACATGAAAACCATAACATTTGACTTTTTTTTTCTTTTTTTTGATTTAACAAATGCTTATTGAGTACCCAATACGTGCTCGGTTGATTACAAAGCTATTCACATAAGACATGTTTACCATCTTCTAAAAATTTTTAGATCTTTGGAGATCTAAAATGAGATCTAAAAAATATGATCTTCTGAGATCATATTGTCATATTTGGAAGCTAAAGTAGAGCAATTCAGGATTTACAGTTGGATGGCTATGTTCTACCAGGGCATGGGAGATTGTGATAATTCAACAAATGCCATTGTTATGATGTCCTTAAAGTGCCGTAAAACAAACATATATTTCAGGTAAAAATATCAATGGGAAAAGGAGATTGTCACTTACAGCTCTTAATTTATAATAAAACTTTCTTTGAGTCATCCTTCTGATGGTTTCTCCTATACCATGATATACCTAAAGACTAATAAGTCAGTGCAGTCATGTGCTAGCAAGTACTGAGGGTAAGTGTCTGCCATGTTCCTTTTTTCCTCTTACTCTATTTTTTTCTTCTATAGACCCTAGTAGTTGTACTCTAAGGTCAAGTAAAGGAGGAAGTAGCTTTAAGATCCAGTTACTCTGTAATTAATAAAAATAACAAGTTCCTTTTTAAATTTAATGGGACATATCAGATCATTCCACTAAGCATAGTTTCTTGGGTATGGAGAAATAAAATTACATTTTCTTTTTTTCTTTACTTTTGAACCTACTAGTATGTTACTATTTCTTGTTACTAATCTATACTTTGTTCTGGATCAGTGAAAAATGACAATTTTACACCCTAGCAAACAAAAGAGGAAAATTACCTCACTGAAAAAGTAAAATTAGTTACTTTTACAAATGGAGTAAGGACTATTGGGAAAACATTTTTATACCAACTTTTAATTATGTAAGTGTAATTGAGACTAGGATAAACAACAAAAATTGGAAAAAAAAGGATAGTTCAAAAACTGACCATTACTTGTGTCTTTCTCCACAAGAGTCCTTGTTGTGGTTGATAAATAGTTAATAAATAGCAAAACTGGCTGCTCTTATTTTTTCTTTTTCTTTTTCCGGTCTACCCTTCAGTGGCAATGCTAATGAGCAGCAAATGGCCAAAAGCAAGGAAGAAGGAGCAAAGCAAAGGGTTTTAGATAATCTAGAAACCGGAAAATCAGCCCCTGAATGCTCATATACACAGGCTTGCTGAGAAGAAATAGTTTATTTTCTGAAAATATTGCCCAGATACTGAAGATAGAACTTGCTTTTGGCTGCTGGGCTTATGATGGTTCCAGGCCACCAAAGAGGAATTCTCTGAATAATACAGGCTAAGGGCAGAATGAAGAATATTTTGTGAAAAGAGTATCCTTCAGGGGAGATGCTGCTGACAGCTGGGACCTCTGTGATTAGCTCAGTTCCATGTGTCATGTCTATGGTGATTTTTTTTAAAAGGAAATATGTGGATTTCAGCTATACCTCTTAAACACTTTAGGTAAATATGTAAAAATGTATTGGATTGACATTCCTATCAATATGTATTGTGTACTGAGCATCTACATTGTATATTCCCAGTTGTTTTCTAGCTATAGGTATATTATATACAATAAGGAAAAATTTGAACAGTGCTCTTTTAAAAAGAAGCTGTGAAGCACACTGCAATGGTAAATACAAAAGTCTGGTTAGTGGTTAATTGAGATGAAAAGTGGGAAGAAAGGAAGGTGATGTGATCAAAGAGAGAGACATGGTTTCAACATTATTGTTGATGTCTTATTAAGCTGAGAGTGGTTGTTACTCAAATGTTGATTTCATATATACATTCATATATATATAAATAATATATATTCTATACATTCCTATATATATTTGTAAGTACTGATGTATCTGCTGTCATGTCTGCTCACTGAGAAATCTACTGGTTCAGTTCTGGTTGGGGAATGAAGTTTGTCTTTGAGACCCCATTCACCATATAATGTGGCTCAGTCTCTAATGCTCTTTGGAGACCGTGAGAATATTTACAACATGCCAGGGTCATTAAATGGCAAATCAGAATAATTCAGAAGTTTGTGTTCAAGCATGGTTGGCAGTCTCTCTGATGGATTCTACAAGCGAGTCACTTTCTCTACCACTGAGGACCTTTTCTTTGAGTCTTTGTTATCCTTTTAGTGTGGGCAGGGAGTACCCTGACATGTTCAAATGAGAGAGAAGAAGGAAAAGAACAGGGCGCCTGGGTGGCTCAGTGGGTTAAAGCCTCTGCTTTCGGCTCAGGTCATGATCTCAGCGTCCTGGGATCGAGACCCGCATCGGACTCTCTGCTCAGTGGGGAGCCTGCTTCCTCCTCTCTCTCTCTGCCTGCCTCTCTGCCTACTTGTGATCTGATCTCTCTCTGTGTCAAATAAATAAATAAAATCTTTAAAAAAAAAAAAAAGAAGGAAAAGAACATACAGAGAGAGCAACTAGGTTAATGCCATGAGGCATAGCTTGTAATATTCCATGCGTTTATTATTTTATAATACATACTTAAAAAGCTAATGTATAATACTTTTGTAATTGATGGTACATTAACATTAGTACCTTCTCTCTTACCTTGGGTAAGAGAGGATGAACAGTTCTTTTATAAAGTATAAGTATCCCTAGAAATGCTACTAAGAAGAGAATTTTTTCTTGATCTTATTTAGATGTTATTCTCTGCTTATGGAAACTGATAATGAAGCTAATTTTTTAAATATTAACTGTCCTTAACTCCGAATACAAACTAAGATACTATACACTGCAATGATAAGCAGATAAAGAACTTCTTGTAGCCAGTTGAGCTTTATGATGTGGCCCTTGATCAAAAATTTCCAATGAAATCATTTATTTTAATCCATATAAAGTGGAAGAAATGAGGAGAAACTCTTCCACAAAACAACCTTGAAGGCAGAGGAGGGATAATTTTTTTCCAGCTTTATTGAGATATATATCTTTACTGAAGTAATTGACATATAACATTGTATAATATTATGATACATTTGTATATGTATATGCATATGACACATTTCTATATTGCAAAATGATGAATACAAAGTAGCATTTGCTAACATCTCCATGGTATCACATAATTATAATTTTTTTGTGTGTGTGGTGAGAACATTTAATATCTACTTATCAACTTTCAAGTATATAATTCTGTATTATTAGCTATAATGACCATGCTGTACTTTAGATCCCAGAACTTGATATTCTTATAACTGAAAGTTTTTACCCTTTGACCAATATCTCCCCATTTCTTACACCGCATACCCCTGGTAACCATCACTCTACTTTCTTTCTCTGAGTTCAGCTTTTTTTTTTTTTTTAAGATGTTATTTATTTATTTATTTGACAGAAAGAGAGCACAAGTGGTGGGGGAATGGCAGGCAGAAGGAGAGGGGAGAGGGAGAACCCTCCCCCCCCAAGGAGCAGGGAGACTGATGCTGGGCTCATCCCAGAACCCCAGGATTATGACCTCAGCCGACGGTAGACTCTTAACTGACTGAGCCACCCAGGTGCCCCTCTATGAGTTCAGCTTTTAAGATTCCACATATAAGTGATATCCTTCAGTATTCATCTTTTTCTGTCTGACTTATTTCATTTAACATACTGCTTTCAAGGTTATTCAAGTTGTTGCAGATGGCAGGATTTCCTTTTTTTTTCTAAATAATATTCCATTTTATATATATATAATATGTATCAATTTCATCATCAGCTTTATATTCAGTAAAGTATATTAAATTATATTGCCCTCTACCCTCCCAAAAAACTCATGCAATTCAATTATTTTCATTTTGAATGAAAAAAAAAATGTGTCCAGTATAAGTTATCCTATTTTGTAAATTGACCTTCATGGAAAAAAGAAATTTGTTCACCACTGTCATGAGAAGGCAGCATCTGGTAGGGATATGTTTTGGTCAAAGCCAGAGTTATGAGATAGTGTGGCAAAAGAAGGAAATAGCATGTAATTTAGAAGAAACATAAATTATAGTGGAGGATATGGCAAGACAGGAGACTAGAAGTCGGGAAGATCCCTGTGAGATTTATGAGAATTCTTTAAATAATTTAGGCTAAGAAATGCCCACCTTTGTGTTAAAAGATCTGTAGTGGCAAAAAAAANTAGGGCAAAAAAAAAAAAAAAAAAAAAGTCTATAGTGGCAATGTGTAGATGGTAACCAGTTAGAAGATCTTGGCAGTACTCTAGGTGTGTGTTGGTGAAGGGGGGTGCCACAAATAGTGGCAAGGGAAGAGTTTACGCAGGAGAGATATTAAGGAGCAGGCATCCACTGGTGTGGTCATTCTTTAGGAGTGGGAGTAAAAGAAAGTCTAATATCATTCCTGAGTACTATCTTGAGTGAGCAGATAGATGCAAGTGCTATTCACCAACATAGGAAACAGAACAGAGAAACAGAGTTTGGTTTGAACTCAGTATTATTTTAGCATGACTGTGAAGTGTCATATCCCAAATAGCAGCTTTCCAATAATCCCTCTTCCTGACTCAGATGGAGAAAAGAAAGGTCATTCTCCATAGAAATCAATTCTATTTTGATCTAAAAAAGGAACCTGTTTTTCTGGTCATTCTTTCCTAACTTTTCTTTCAGACCACTGCTTAGTAATGTAGTTTCCTATTTAAAATGTGATCCATTTAAAATATTGTTGAACTACTTACTTTCAGAAGATAGTAATTTTATACCAAGAACCTTATGATTTTTAATTACTATGTTATTTATAATTTCAGAATTATTAATTCTAAATATTACTAACCTTTTAAAGTATATATCTTCATTCTCCTTTCTTAATATGAGTATACCTTTTTTTAGATTTATTTCTTTATTTTAGTGAGAGAGAGAGAGAGAGAGAGAGAGAGAGAATGGAAGGAGGGGCTAAGGGAGCGGGAGAGAGAATCTCAAGCAGACTCCTTACTGAGTGGGAAGCCCAACACAGGGTTTGATCCCAGGACCCCGAGATCATGACCTGAGCCGAAATCAAGAGTCTTAACTTACTCAGCAACCCAGGTACCCCTTATTATGAGTATACTTTTTAAAAATCAGAGTCTGGAATTAATACTAAGAGACTAGTGCTGTTAATTTATATGATAATTATGATAATTATTTCCAATCAAAATAATTTAATGTATTTTAATTTATTTCATTTTATTTTTTTATGTGTAGAATTTAGTGATTTATCACTTATGTACAATAACTGGTGCTCACAACAAGGGCCCTCCTTAATACCCATCACCTGTTTATTTGTTTTTTATCGTTAAGAGTTTGTTTCTTGCTTTGTCTCTGTTTTTCCCCCCATGTTCATTTGCTTTGTTTCTTAAATTCCACATGAGTGAAATTTTATGGTATTTGTCTTTCTCTGACTGACTTATTCGCTTAACATAATACCCTCTAGCTCTATCCACATCTTTGCAAATGGTAAGATTTCATTCTTTTTTTTTTAAATGGCTCAGTGATAGTCCATCGGATATGTGTGTGTGTGTGTGTGTGTGTGTGTGTGTGTGTGTGTGTGTGTGTGTGTGTGTATACACTACATCTTTTTCCATTCATCAGTCGATGGACGTTTGGGTTCTTTCCATAATTTGGCTATTGTTGATAATGCTGCTATAAATATCAGGGTACATATATCCCTTTGAATCAGTATTATTTCTGTGTTCTTTGGGTAAATACATGGTAGTGCAGTTGCTGGGTTATAGGATAGTTCTATTTTTAACTTTTTTGAGGAACCTCCATACTGTTTTCCAGAGTGGCTGCACTGGTTTGGATTCTCACCAATAGTGTAAAGGGATTCTCTTTCTTCACATCCTTGCTAACACCTCTTGTTTCCTGTGTTTTTAATTTTAGCCATTCTGACTGTATGCAAAATAATTTTTAAGATTTTATTTATTTATTTGTGAGAGAGAGAGAGAGAGAGAGAGAGAGAGAGAGAGAGAGAGAGCGCACAAGCAGGCAGAGTGCAGGCAGAGGCAGAGGGAGAAGCAGGCTCCCCGCAGAGCAAGGAGCCTGATGTCGGACTGGATCCCAGTACCCTGGGATCATGACCTGAGCTGAAGGCACCTGTTTAACCAACTGAACCACCCAGGCATCCCAAAATAATTTTAAAATTAAAAAATCTTTGACAGAATCTTAGGTTATCAGAGGTAAAATTTTAATTTCTTGTACATGATTGCTATTCTAGTTTCATATTACAAGTAGAATCCCCTAATGTAAATAAATGGAAGGGTAACATGGAAGGGTAAAAAATATTGCCGTAGAATTTTGTTTTCTATAATTATATGTTTTCTGCAATGTAATTAGCTGAAGGAAAGGAACATGGTGCTTCTAGGATGTCAGAAGCAAAGCCTGAAATGGGACACAGGTCCCATTTAGAACATATTTAAAGGGATCTTTTGGGGACTTGAAGCCTCATTTTTTAGTGTTTCAGAGAACTCTGCTTCATAGTTAAGGATTTGTGTTCTCAGATAAGAAATGTTTGCAAACACTGATCTGGAGTCCGAATATAAAAGCAGAGGTAGTGTGTTTGCATGTACGTGAAAACACTGGTTGAACTGAGGAGTGGAAGGGAGTAGATCCAAATAAGCTAGTGTTCTTTTTGCCTCTTTGTGTCTTTGTTTAGCGTCTAGGCTTTCAGCCTGTTTTTATACTACATAGTGTCAGTGCTTAATCCAATAAAAACAATTTAAGTATGAAATTATTAGAATTTAACTTTGCCATCTCATTATTTTTTATTCTTACTAAATTGATCACTTGTAAGAGAGCCAGAATGGAAATTTGAGTGCTCATTTGGGGAGGAGAGTTTCTAGCATCTCTCAATCTTGCTCTCTGGCTCTATAATTGGTTTTAGAGTAGATTAAGGGATTAGGCACTTAGAGTCAGTGAGGGATAACCTGAGTGACTTGAGTCAGTCACAACCTGTGATGACTGATAATTTTTGCATCTTATGTGATCAGAGAAGCATATACTACCCTAAACAGAAACACTGGATTTGATGTCCCAGTTATATATTCAAATTTTGCATTGGTCACTTTGCTACTTCATAGCTGTGAAGTCTGGATAAATAATGAAACTGAAAATCTCAAGTTTACCTGCTCTTGCTTCCTCTTCACCTCATTTGTTGTAAAGACAAACTGTAATAAATTTGAAATATGGACTTGAAGATTCCACAAATTGTCAATATTCATTCTTCAGGTGATTGAACTTGTAATTTGAAAATACTGCCTGTCATGGCCCTTGGTCTTGGTTGTGTGTTAGAAAGTGGTTGCCACACCTGAGAGCTCATTGTTTATTCTCTGTTCTTGAAACATTAATTCAGATTTACAACGATGGCCTTTTTTATTTTTTTCAGTATATAAATCAGAGTTGGAAGTCATTATTAAAGTAACTGAATTTAAGGTTAACTATTCTTTCAGAGATACTATTTCACTATAAATTTATGTGAAAGAGATGACTAAAATTTTTCCCCCCACCGATACTGATATTTACCCATGTCTTTGTGGCCATATCCTTTAATTTGAAGTACGGTGGTCTTTGTTTTCCAGACCACAACTCTTTTGAGAGTAGAAATGACAGTATTAAGATTTCTATTGGGGCAAAAGGGGCAAACTAGGGCTGACTGGAGACAAACAGGGACAAGGCAGCCCTCTTCTTTCAAAGTCCTGCCTGGAGGCATGTAAATAGTTCACCATTTGGCTCAGCCTCAAAGCACCCCTAGGCATATTCTCTTTCAAGGCAGTAATTCAGTTTAGCAACAGGTCTAACCTTCCTCTTACCCAGGTCTTTTATGCTGATTAAAGACATAGACTTAGGTCTTGTTTTGTTTTATTTTTAATTACTAAGAGCATTTTTCTTTATAGGCAGAAGAAGAAAATAAGTATAGGTTGTCTTTGTTCTGACAAACATATTTAGCTGATTTTTTTTTAAATCAGAAATTTGTATCTGCAATTTCCCCCTTATGGTTTACATCCACCCCCCTCCCCCCATCTATTTGACTACTGTTCCTAGCAGAACTCTTTGGAGGGGTGTCTGGGTGCCTCAGTCACTAAGCATCTGCCTTTGGGTTGGGTCATGATCCCAGTCTCCTGGGATCGAGCCCCATATTGAGCCCCATATCGGGCTCCCTGCTCAGCGAGGAGCCTGCTTCTGCCTCTCCAGCTCCCCCTGCTTGTGTTCCCTCTCTCGCTATCTCTCTCTGTCATAAATAAATAAAATCTTAAAAAAAAAAAAGGAACTCATTGGATATTAGCAGTTACATCGACTTGTACATAATCTCAGATGCTGTATGTTTGGAAGTAAATAACATGTATGCTCACATGGAGCAGATTGTTCTAAGAAGTATAAAAACAGTTTACCACAAATTTTTCCATCCTAAAAAGAGATATTATCAAGAAAATGTTTTTAATTTTAATNCTGCTTGTGTTCCCTCTCTCGCTATCTCTCTCTGTCATAAATAAATAAAATCTTAAAAAAAAAAAAGGAACTCATTGGATATTAGCAGTTACATCGACTTGTACATAATCTCAGATGCTGTATGTTTGGAAGTAAATAACATGTATGCTCACATGGAGCAGATTGTTCTAAGAAGTATAAAAACAGTTTACCACAAAGTTTTCCATCCTAAAAAGAGATATTATCAAGAAAATGTTTTTAATTTTAATTTTTTTATAGAAATATAGTACAAACTAGCAAATACTCCAAAGAGGAGGCTAGACTTACTTTCAAAGGTGTATATTTAAAAGCAATTTAATTTTTCTCATAGGGGCAAACATAAAATTTGTTTTGTGATTTTGAATTAATTTTCCTACAACCACCCTGCTATCTAACTGAGTCAACCTCTATAAATTTCTCTCTCAGATGTACGCCCTTCTTCACTTTGGTTTGAAAGTAGATTGTCTTAACCTTCCTTTTCTTTCTGTCCCAAAGTCTGGTTTTATCTCTAGAAATGATCAGGTGATGCCTTCACACTCTTGCTATTGTCCTGAAACCCTAGTTAATTTAAAACTTATTTCTTTTTCTTCACTTCTGGCAACCCAGTTATTACTTTCTCTGTTTTCCAAATATGAAACTGAGTTGAGAACATCCTTCTACACTGTGCTCCAGAGAAGATTGCAGTTTCCTCTTTTCTTCATCTGTGGTGATTTTTAGACTTGGGCAGACCATGCTTCTTATTAGGTCATCTTTCCTGTAGAAATCATAGAGTCTCACAGTTGGAAGGAATATTAGAGATTGTCTAGAGTCTAGAGTCCTACTGTTGCTGATGAGCGAGGTTAAGTGATTTGAATGCTGCATAGATAGGAATTTTTGAATAGTCTATTAAGCATAATTTTTACTGAAAAAAAGTAATTATATTCACATCACCAAAGAGGTATTAATGGGCTATTGGCCAGGAGATAGAAATAGCCCAATTATGTAGAATTGGATAATTGTTTTCATTAACATAGGGTCCATTTTATCTGTGCTCTACTATATTGCTGTGGAGTACTGTAATTAATTCCTTTGAAGCCTGCTAATATAATGTTAGAGGTAGTTAACCCAGTTGTTGGAGAACTATTCCCACTTGCTGCTAGGGACTGTGAGTATATATATCATCCCTTAGAACTTCTCCCAGAATTTAAGCACCAGCAGAGTCTAGCCAGATCCAAATGTTCTTCCTCAGACCATGTACCCTACCCCTCCTTCATCACTGTCTCTCCTTCCTAATTCCCTCCTTCTCCCCACAAATCCAAGTTGGGGCTCTTATATTTACTACAGTTAATTCTGTCTCCATCAAAATGTGTTTCTGTGTATTTATTTTAATTGCTTGAAAATGCACTATTTCCCCTTGGGTTTTGCACTCTTGGGGAAAATTTGTTTCAACATCTTCAACCTTAGTGTTTTCATATGTAAAATGTAGATATACATAGATATATGTATAGATAGATATACAAAATACATACATGAACCTATCTTGAAGGGACAAATGAAAGTAAAATAAATTATAAAAATTGGAAAAAAAACAGTGACTGAACAAAATAAGCTTTCAATATACATCAGTTTGCTTTCCTCTTTCTTCACTGTCCTCCATCAAAACTTCATAAATATAATATTTTATTTAAATAATTGTACATTTTATTTCTATTTTGTGTATATTTGTCAAATATCTTAAAGCTAGAATTAATTAATTTTTGTAATTATGGCAAGTGAAGAGGAAAAACTGTCTATGAAAATATGGGCTATTTATATTCTCATTTTCTAGCTCAAACAAAGATTTGCTATTTGTTTAACATGACAGAAAATACCTCAAACAATTTTATGGATTTTTTTCATCCTTTTTCTTTTTTGCTTCTGAACTTTCATAAAATAGATGATTTTCTAGTTACATAGAAGCTAATAATCTTTTTGCTAACTGGATTCATTTTGAAATATAACTCTTCTTTAAGTCTTCTTTCAAATCTACTTAACTGTATACTTTTTATATCTTTAAAGTCACAGTCTCTTCAACTCATATTATTTTCTGACTTTTAATGTGCATAATACAATAACAAATTAGTTAATTATTTTTAAATTTTATTTTAAAATTATTATTCATTTTTTCTAAACCTCCTAATGTTTATTGACTGAAATATTTCTTTCTTGTGTCCCATGTTTATATTGAAAAAAAAGCCGTGGGGAAAAATTGTGTTTGTTGAGAACATAAAGGGAGAGAGAAGTCATAGGAATTTGGTAAGGGTATTTAATTCTCTTAGCAGTTTTACATATTAGGGCTCATTTACTAATTTTCCTCTTTTTTTTCAGTTAAATTAGACTTCTCTTCCAGAATTGAGCTATTAATGTGATTTTAACCATTAGGGCTCCCTCCACAGGTTTATAACTTATTAAAAGTCACTAAATTATTTGGGCAATTGAAGACAAATCACCACAATTTGTGTAGAACCCTGAATGTAAAGTCCACAATTTGATTTTAATTTAAAGATACTTTAATGAAAGAGGACTTTGATTGTATGGTACATTTAGAATTACCATTATTCAAAATAATGCCTCTATAGTGCCTTTAGGGTATATAAACTAATTGAACTAGTTTGAACTAGAATGCCCACTGTGGGTGCCATTATCATGAATGTAACAAGTAGATGTAGTACTATTAGTTCTACCTTATTTCTCTGTAAAATACCTAGGGATACCATAGAAGATAACAAAATACTATAGTGAAAATGACTAAACCCATTCTCTGTAATGAGAATAATATATCAGTTGTTATCCATAATCATATATAAGAACCAATAATTAAAGTGATTTTCAACCTTCATAATATGTCAATCATTGTTGGAAAATCTTAGTAGCTATTACCTCATTAAATTGTTAATATAACCCTCATAAGGCTGGTACTCTCATCATTCCTCTTTTGCAAATGAGGTTAAAGGAAGTTTAGCAGTGCTATATAATTTGTCCAACTTCATTCAACCACAGAATATAAATAATAGGATCTGACGTCTGTCTTCCTTTCTTCCCTTCTTACTTATGTATAGAGAATAGTTTTTTTTTTAAAGATTTTATTTATTTATTTGACAGAGCAGTAGAGAGAGCACAAGTAGACAGAGAGGGAGAAGAGAAGCTGGCTTCCCCGCTGCATGGAGAGCTGGATATGAGGCTGAATCCCAGGACTCTGGGATCATGATCTGAGCCTAAGGTAGATGCTTAACCGACTGAACCACCCAGGTGGCCCTAGAGGATAGGTTTAATTTTTTTTTTTTAAATCATTCCATGCATCCCATGCTTTTTTCCTTTGGTAGTCACTATGCCAACAAGAAACCCGATTTTCTTTTAAGAGCCATTTCTGATTTTCTACTCAGTGTGGTGCAGGGTAGCCCATGCATTTCTCATCACATCTGAATATTATTTGTAGCCTTGCATTTGATTTTCCATCAACTTGAAAGAAAAGAAAAAAAAATCTCTTCTGAGTTGTCATTAAAAAAAGTCAATCCTAGTTTTGTTAGTGCTTTATGAATGGTATTATTTTATTGTGGTTTTCTCTTGAGTCATAAATATCAATGATTAATAAAAACATCACTAATAGGCTCTGTCTATATCTTTTTTAAAAAGATTTTATTTATTTTAGAGAAGGAGAGAGAGCACACATGAGTGGGGGAGGATCGGAGGGGGAGGGAAAGGGAGAGAGAATCTTGAGCACTGAGCCCAGTATAGAGGTTGATCTCACAACTTTGAGATCATGACCTGAGCAGAAACCAAGAGTCTGACACTCAACCGACTGAGCCACTCAGGTGCCTCTGTGTCTATATCTTTAAGTTTCTCTTCACTGGGTTCCAATTGGTTATCAGTGGATCATACAAGTACTTGAAGCTAACTTAAGTCTTCATTCCCATTATTCCGAGAAAATTAAAGATCTGTGCTCATCTATGTTCCTGCCTGTAATTCTAGATAAAGTTCTTTGTGCCCTCTTAATCTCTGGTCCTCACTGGGAAAACTTTAATCAGATTGTCATTTTATTTTATTTTAATTTTTAAAGTTTTTATTTATTTATTTGACAGAGCGAGAGACCCAGCGAGAGAGGGAACATAAGCAGGGGGAGTGGGAGAAGGAGAAACAGACTCCCCACTGAGCAGGGAGCCTGATATGGGACTTGATCCCAGGACCCCCAGATCATGACCTGAGCCAAAGGCAGATGCTTGACCGAGCCACCCAGGTGCCCCATGGATCGTCATTTTAGAGTAGATCTTATGCCAGGGAGTAAGCAGACATATCTCACCTATGCTCTATTTTCCCTCCTTCCCACTGAGAGATGGGAGTGGTTAGTTACCATGATTCCTTGGCTAGATCTTTAGGTTAAGCTAGTCAGGCCTTACATAAAATATTTGCCAACAGTCTTCCTTTACAAGAACCAAATTGATTTAATTTATTTCACAGAAATGACATTAGACCTATTTCACAGAAATGACATTAGACCTAAAGATTAGACCTATCTTTAAAAAATAAGATTTCTAAAAGAAATTAAAAATGAAATTTCTAGATTATATGTTTTAATGTGTTCTTTCCTGAAATTTTGCTTTCCTCTCATCCATCAGACATCTCAAACTTTCTTTCTGAACATATATTCTTTGTTGCCCCTCCATATATGGAATAGAAAGGAATTAAAATTATAATGATTCAAGTAATGTACAAAGTGGGACATAGTGCATTATTTGCAACAAACTATTTTTATATTTGGTGGGATGATACACTGTCTTAGTTAAGGGTCACCAGGAAAGAAAATAAAGGCAAAAAATAGGTTACTTTTACCAATATATTTTAAATGAGCTTCATATGTATGTTAATATATAAGGTGGTAATACTCATCCACTTGAAGCTGTACAAGGATTGAGATAGAAATGGCAAATGTCTAATGAGAGAAAAACAAATAATACAGAAATTCAGGAGGAAAAATGACCTTTCTAGAGTGCCTAATAGCTGCATGTGTTCGAGGTCTCTGTTTGAACAGGACAAGGGCTGCTTCCTGTGCTGTGTTAAGTGTTCTTCTCTGCAGGAACATTGGTGCAGCGAGAGAGTGCAAGAGAGTGACAGATAGGTCACTTCAGATAATGTCAGCCAGATAAGTGACTGCCACTCAGTAGGCAGAGATTTGCTGAGTGGAACTTTGTGAAGTTCAGTCAAGTTGGTTGAAAGTAAACATTCAGAAGAAATAACAGAGTATTTCGCTTGTGCTCATTAGGAAGGTGATGATAATTTGTTTCTATGATATGCAGTTGTACTCCTGCTATATTTGTATTAACCTCTGTTACTTTCTCAAGTAATCATGCAAAAGATATTTGGTATCTCTTTTCCTAGAAAGGATGGATGTAATACTAAATTTGCTATAGCATGAAACTTGTATCTTTCCTTTGTTTCATCTTGAATTGTCTTGTTTTGAAAGATTGTTTCATGCTAATGGTCACAAAGAACATAGTAAAATGTAACCTGAGAAAAATCTTTGTTATAGGTAACTAAAAACAACATTTTTCCCCCTGGACATTCAGAATAAAATTTAAGAAGCAGAAGTATATATATATATAAAATGTATCTTTTAGGAGTGTGCTTTCCTAACTCCTATAGCCAAAGCTTAGTTAATACCTACTAGAAAATGTTCTTCTCTCAAAATTAATTTGTGGTTTTCATGTTTCACTTTTACGTCCTTGCTAACTATGCTTTAATCATGTATATCTGAAGCAAAGAAAAGAAGATTGGACTTGGACTTGAAGCTGGAATAAGTCATTGTATCACTTTTTCTTAAAGAATTAACACTTCAGGGCGTCTGGGTGGCTCAGTGGGTTAAAGCCTCTACCTTCAGCTCAGGTCATGATCTCAGGGTCCTGGGATTGAGGCCCGCATTGGGCTCCCTGCTTGGCGAGGAGCCTGCTTCCTTCTCTCTGCCTGCCTCTCTGCCTACTTGTGATCTCTCTCTCTCTCTCTCTCTCTCTCTCTCTCATAAATAAAATAAAATCTTAAAAAAAAAACACTTCAGAGCCTTTTCTTGGTAGAGGTTTCTATATAACATATGTGTTTCCTTGATGGTCGTCTTTCCCATGTTTAGATTTTATCATCCAAGACCGTTAACCCTAAAGGATTACTGTTCTAAGAATAACACTCCTAAGTGGTTAAGTGTCACAAGTGAATCAGAACCTAAAGTCTCAAATGCTTTTTCCGTAGGCTGTGATTATGTAAGAAGCTGATAGTACAGAATTGTGCCTTCTGGTTTCTTTCAAGCCCACTCCATATAAACTTTGACATTTATTAGAGAGGCAAAGAAAAAAAAGATGACATCTACACACTAATTTCAGTGTTTTGGGGTTTCCCACAATCACCTTAAATTGTATAAATGTGATCCAGCCATACTCCTAATTTTCCCAACCTGCTTACTCTATTTCATGTATACTTATTTATTTAGTGTCCTTTTTGTTATCTAAAAGATAATATTGGTGGATAAAGTAATTATCTTATGTGTTTTCTTTTCATTAAAATAATTCTCATGCTATCTGATCAATAAGGTTGTTTGGAGGCTCAAATAAAAAGATTGTAAAGCACAATAATGTATATTTATTTTTTAAATATGCATTATGCTATTGTGGAATGTCTAGATATATGACATATTCTTTTATACCCTGGGTGTACAGTGATAAATAAAACAGGGAAAACAATCAAAAACCTTGTCTTCTTGAAGCTTAATTCTAAAGTGGGAGAATGTCAAAAAAGAAATAGTGAAAGTATAGAGGGGTATGAAGAGTAAGAGCAAGGTGAGGGGTTAGGGAGTGTTGGGAGTATATGAATTTAGACTGGCAGGTCAGTGACATGATCTCTGAGGAGATAACATAGATCAGAGAATAAAATGAAGTGAATAGCTAGTGATAGATTACTCTATAAGGGGGGAGAAAAAAGGAGAGGAGAAGAGGGGTGAGGAGAGAGAGAAACATTCTTGGCATGCTCAGGAACCTGCAAAGATGGTTGATAGCTATAGTGCAGCAAGCAAGGGTGAGTGTGTTAGAAGAACAGTTCAAAGAGGAAGACAAAAGATTATCATATAACTCATTGGGAATCACATATTGCACTATGATAATGGTATCATAGAATCTCACTTTTACTTAATACTTTTATTTTTTTAAATGGGAAGATATGCTCTAAGCTCCATTGTGCTGTCAGAAATCTTTCTGTGACAACCTTGGGAGCATGAGAGGGGATCCCCTATCTAAGGGCAGCACTTGATGCTGTTAATCATCCCCATCCTTCTTTTCACCAATATGTACCAGGGTTCTTGTAATTTTAGGATTTGGGGGGTCAAAGAAAACCAGATTTTGCAGGGAAGAATTTTGCAAGTGATCCAGAACAGAGTCTGGTTGTGTGTGTGTGTGTGTGTGTGTGTGTGTGTGTGTGTGTGTGTGTGTGTGAAGGAGGTTGATCAGGGACCCTGGAGCCTGGGATTGAGGGAATTAGGTACAAATCCTCCTTCAGAGGTGTTTTTTCCCCATTTGGAGGGCATCCTCAGCAACAGTAATCAGAGAACCTGCTGTGGTTTCTATGGCTGGTTTCAGTAGTAGTGACCTCTTTACAAGTGTGTATCACCTTATATTGAGCATTCACAAGGCACAGGTTATATATTACCTTTATTTATTAGTAGTTACAGTTTACCAATTGTAACAACATTCATAAGTAGAGTTGATAAGATTTCAAGAATTCTCCCTCCACCACCCTGCCCCTGTCCAAGAAAGACCTTTTAGACACATTTTTATTTACAGAGACAGTATTTAGAAATGCCTTACTCATTATTTTTTTATGATTGAACCCAAGAGTATTCTTCTTGTAGTGCCTATAAATAGAATAACTCTTCACATACTATATACTTAATGATTTTTCAAAAAAGAAAATATAAGCTAAGTTTAAACTGAAATCTAGGTATTCAGAAGGGTGACTTGCTAATAACTAGGCTTTACAGAATGGAAGGTAATAGAATATATAAAATGCTGCTGAATATTGAAATGAGTATGAGTAAGGAGTGGAGCAGAAATGCCACAAAGATGCATGTATTTCAATGGGGATATTTGTTGTTAAAGCTTAGAAGCATAGGCTGCTGACAAACTGCTTTGAAGTTGTCAGAAATAATGTGTTTAGCCTGTAACTTATTCTTGGAATCAAAAGTCTTACAAAAAAAATCTAGCTATTAAATAGAGAGAAATGGCATTGCAAAGAAATTCTGAATTTTTCCAAGCTCATCTCAAATATATATAAAAATTATCCCAATTAGAATATTTACAGTTCTAGGAACATGAAGTATACTTTAACACATATACATAGAAATACCTTTTGTTCATCAAGATTCTTTTTCACAAATCTTTACTGAGGAATAACTACTTGAGTCAAGGTCCTGTATTATTCACTGTGGAGGTGCTTCACAAAATTGAATTGTAGGGTTTATCCTAACAGCACAGGGTATTTGAGACATGCATAGGGAATCATTGGAAGACACAGTCCATGCAGTTTCGGTTATTACTCCCAAATGATGTGTCAGACTGACCTGTTATTTTTATAAAGAATTTTAAAAAATGTTTAAAATGTATTGAATTTCTAACAGAAACCATTTACTAATTTTTTAAAATAGAAAGACAAGACTTGTGTCAACCATTCTCAGTGCCTGTTGAATAAGCCTTCTGAAAATTAGATATTGGAGGTAAAATTCAATTTAGAACACTTAGCTCAACCTGCCGTTCTTTGTAGTTACTGAGCATCTCTCTCTCCCCTAGTATTTGAGTAGCACCAGACACATGACAATACGCCTTAAGGGTCTTGTTCCCATGATGACTACCACCGATTGGCTCAACAGCTGACATTTTTCTACATAAAATAGTCGAATTGGTAGTGTGAGAAAACTAGAAGCTCTTGAGCCAGACCGAATTAAAAATTCTGGTTTATGTAACAATGTAATGTTCTGTATTTCAATTTATGTAATGAAGTTATTGATTTGTGTTTTGTTGGAGATTTAAGCTTAATTTAAATAAGATGATATACATTGATGTACATCTGTTACACAATATGTAGCAGGAACACTTACTGCATGATTTCCCAGTGTCTGTTTTCCCCTAACCCTTCCCAGTAGCTCCTGATTGCATCGTGGATACCTGTAGAGATAGCTCTATGGATACTGTAGCACTAGGAGTACGGCATGTGATCCTGCCTGCGCCAATCGGCACATTCAGTCCTCTTGCCCATGGTAATTGGTGAGGGGTAGACATATGACCTACACTGGCCTAATTAGAAGCTTGAACAAAGGTTTTGCCATTTTCTGTAATAGTATTGTACGTGGATGAGAAACCTAGACTTGTTACAGCTATCTTGGCTCTCAGCCTGGAGATAAAGCCAGCAAATAGAGCACAGAGGAGCCAAGAGAATCACAAGAAATAGAGCCAAGCCTTGATGGTATTGCAAACCTTTGGATCACATTGTGCCTGGAGCCTGCACCCTGCCTTTGGACTTTTCATTATGTGAGCAAACAATTTCCTGTTTAAGGTTGATTTAGGTTTTCTTGTTTATTTTATGTTAGGCAGCCTAGCTGATACAGTAATTAATCAATAAATCTTAGGCTTCATGACCTCTTGAGTAGTTGATTACTACACTGGAAAGGGTCACATTCCTCATAGCTTTTTATCTTCTCTTTTGAAGGAACTGTGGTTGAGGAAAAATAATGTCTCAAATCTCAGTTCCAAAATTAACACCAAACCACACCCTTTATGGAATGAGAGTAGTATGTTATGAAGTTTAGCATGAAGCCTCTGTCAGCCTGACTGAATTGGAATCCCAGCCTCATCTGCTACTCCATATGTGATCTACAGAAATTTACTTACCTGTCAGAGAGTAATTGTACTTTACTATAGACTTATTGCTAAAGAAGATAACCTATGCAGAGGCTTTGCGTATCAGATAATAAATACTCACCGTTCATTATTTTTATTTTTATTTACTCTGCTTTTATTCTGACTTGGGACAGGGTCATATTAGGGAGTTATTTAATCTCAGTTATGACTTTTAGGATTAAAATAAAGGAATCATAAATGTTATGAGTAAGACTATACATTTCTGAGTTGATTCAAATCACTTTTTGTTATACAATTAAAAGAAGACTGAAGTGTTCAATATTTTTTATATTTTAGAAGGTATACAATTATTTATTTATAATTAATTATGAGAGATTTTTTCCTGCAAAATAAGAAAGATGAGCTACACAGGGGGATGGTTGAATATCTAAACTTGAATGGTCATAAAAGCCAAATGTCAGAATTTAAACATGTTTTTAAAGATGTAGTCTGAGTGACAGTTTCAAGAATTGGTTTCTTTAATGCATGTAGAAGGCTATAATTGAGTAGTTTTCAAAGAGCCGTGGTGATTCATGGGAGAGAGATTATACTTCTTTTATGAGGACAAAATTTATGTGTGCATACTGAAAAATGAGAAGTACAAAAAAGCCAAAAATAAAATTAAGTTTCATAATTCTATTATTCAGGGACAAGCATTGTTAATATTGTGATGTGTGTCCTTTATTTTCATTATTATACACACACACACTATTTTTGATAATGTCTACATTGTGCAATTGAACACACTTATAAGTAATTTTGGGTTTTGGATTCGTGTATACTTAATTCTTCTTAAACGTTTCAAAGCCACCCTAACCTTAATATGTTTAGAACTGAAATTCATTCCTAACCCCATCTCTGCCCACTGTTTCATGATGATGTCTGTTACAGTGGGAAGCACTACCATCTGGCAGTTGGGAAAGCCAGAACCCCTGGAGTATTGCTTGATATTTCTCATCTCCATCTCCATAACTAAGTAAAGACAAGTCCCACTGTTTTTGTATCCTCAGTATTTCAAATCTATTTCTGTCCATCTCTGTACTGCTCCCTAGGTTCAGGTGCCCATCTCTTATTGTGAGTATTGCAATAACTTCAGAATTCTATCCTCACTAATAGCATCTACTCAGAGTAATTTGAGTAATTTTTTTAAACATAAACATGGTATCATGTTCCTACTGTGTTTAAAATCTCTTATGTTCCCATATGACTTTGTAAGATGAAACATAAAACCTTTACCACAACATATAAGGCTCTGGGTTTTCATACATCTACCGCCTCATCAGTCTTTGCTCCCCAGACCACATTGGCTTTTTCAGTCACCCTCATGTCATGATTCTTCTTCCCCAAGACCACTGGGTTTCCTGCTTCCTTTATCTACATGATTATCTCAACTTCACACCCTGTCTGGCCTCTCCCTTGTAATTAAATGCTGTTTCCTCACAGAAGTCTTTTTGGCTCTATCGACCAAGTCAAATCTCTCTTTTTTTTCCATGACCTGTGCTTATCCTTCACATTATTTATCCAAGTAGAAATTAAAAGATGTCGTGTAATACTTTATATGATAAGTGACCTAATCTATGGTACACCTCACAAGGTTAGGGACTGTATCTTAGAGAGCCATATCTTCATTGTTTAGGCTGGTCTTTCTGCATGAGACTATACAGAATATTTAGTGCCTTTATTATATCATAAACTCTACTCAGTATTTTCTAAAACAATATTTTTAATGTCTCTATTATTTTACTGTGAAGATAGAAAATAGTTTATTTAATCAGGCCTTCATTGCTGTATTTTTAATTTATTTTTATTGTCTACTATTATAAATAATGTTACAGTGAATCTAGGAATTCATTGAACTGTGGGTGACGTAGGTTGAGTTCCCTAGAAGCTGAGCCTGAGTTGGGGATTCTTGGGCAAGTAATTTATTGAGGACTGCTACCATAAGAAAACTGAAGAATAAGAGCAAAGCAGGATAGGGCATAGGTAGAAGGTAAACAAAAAAATTATTGCATAATTCTATTCTCTGCCTGATCTTAAAGGAGTCTCTGGAATTAAAATTGCACCACAATGGTTGTTTTATCTGGAAACCAGGGGCCTGGACTTATATGCATACTCTTTAGCCATTAACTGTGTGTGTGTGTGTGTGTGTGTGTGTGTGTGTTTGTAAGTGCACAGACGAGAGCCTATAGTACCTGGACTGTAAAGAGGATCTAGGCAAGGTAACAATAGCACCTGGTAACAGAGATCATCTATAGAGATTTTATGGAAGAGGTCTTATTTAAGTATTAAGTTGGATTTTGATACATAACCCGGCAGGGAAGGAAGATTCTCAGGAGGAGTAAAACATAGTGAGGATAATGCTGAACATGTTTTGGGAAAAATGACTTATTTGTTATAAAATTAAGGCTATATGAAGAGTGGTTATTTGGAAAAAAATTATAAAAGTAAATTGGACCTGTATCATAAAAGATCTTAAATTCCAAATATCACTTAAGGAGGAATTTTCATTTGGTAGATATATTATATATAATTTGGGGTTAATTTTAAATATCTGTAAATTTGTAAATATAAAGCTCCTTACTGCTGAGGCACAACATCTTTTTTCTACACTCTTAATCGAGTGCTATATTACTTTTCGTAAATGTAAAATTGTAAGGTAGTGTGCTAGGTGTTGAGAAACCTACAGGATGTGAAAACACTTACAAATTCTTTCTCTCTCTCAACTATATATGCATTAAGTGCATCTTATGAGGAAAGATTGTTCTAAAACATTTTACTTTTATGTTTTTAGATGCCATAAAAAGAATTAAAAAGCATTTTTTAAAGGAAATGCCGTGATGAACAGTGTAGTAAAAACCATTTAAGGATTTTGTGCACATGTGGAAAATCTTTAGTCCATAAACACTACTGAAAATCTTGAAAAAAATCTTGCAGTATACTGTGATTACCAAATCATAAATGTAACATTTAGTTCTTGATTTAATTTTCGTCATTTGTAAATTCCTGTTGGATACCTCCTTACCTTATGGGAGGGGTCGGCAATTGAAAAGTTAATGAGTTAATGTTTATAGAGACTTTTTTAGGCCTTTAGATGAAAGGTACAATATAAATCCAAAATATTAATCTTTAAGTGTGAAATACTCTAATTACTTCCCATTGCCACAAGGACATTATTGGAGATTTATACCTTCCTCTGAAATACCTGGCACAATTGTTATATGAGACAGCATAATTTTAGGTGAACCATTATAATTTTGTGGTCATTACCATGTATCAAAAAGAATAGTTTAAGTATATGTGTTACATTTACATATTCAGCATCTGAATATTTTCCATTATTTATTTATTGATATAACCAATATTAAGATGATTTAAAATGCTGATCCATTATGCTGCACTGTGTTGCTGCCAGAACTTTTTTTGTGATGCAAGGTTTAAGTAAGGAGAAAATGGAAAGATTTTTAAAGAATTTGAAAGATCAGATATTATGCTCAATGTATTGGCTTTAAAACTGGAACAGTTAGATATTAACTATCCTATGATAGTAAAGGATGAAAATAGTCATTGCGGTGATATTCTTATATTCATATAATAATAGTGGTACCATTTATTAACTATATGTATTTTCTAGGCATGGGGCTGATCATACTTCATGCATTATTATGGTCCTAATAATAGTCCTATGAAATGGAGATGGAACACTGGAATGTAAACAGGAGAAAAAGGAGACAAAAGGCAGGTAATTTGCTAGCTCAAGGTCACAGAGCTACTTGGGGGCAGAGCCAGGATTTAAACCCAGGCAATGTGACTTCTGAGCTTATTCTTTAGCCGCTTTATTAAACTACATTTCCAAAATGCTACCTTTCCAATATTCTGCCCATTTCACTATTTTGGATTCCACTGAATCTGGAATTTATATCAAGATAATTTTAATAACAAAATGAAACTTGATGGAGTTCCTAGTAGAAGCGGAGTTCTCCTTTGCCAAGTTTTTCTCCATGAACTGCTTATTTGGTTTCTTGCCAAACCAATAAGCATAAACACTGAAATTGCAAAGAGAAGCATCCAAGACACAAAGCTCATTTTTTGTTAGGCTCATGTTGAAAACAGACTCAGCACAAGTAAACTGAGTTTAAGAATGGTAGTCTCTGGAATTTTTTTGCATCTGGGAAACTAAATTTGTTTTCTGCATTCTCCACAAAGTAGACTAAAAATTCCCTTGGAAGGAACTTTTAAAATGAACAATAAAAAAAGTATAATTTAAATAGTGAAATAAGGCTATTCCTTATGAAAAATTAGAGAAATTATGTATCTAGTTTAGAAGTTGCATCTCCTTTCTCCTTTCTTTCTCTTCCTTACACTGTCTGCACCGTTTTCATACACACACAAAGTCCGCATTCAGATAAATCAAATTTCTGAAACAATAAAATGAAATCTTTTTATTCTTACTCCCCCCAAATCTATTTATCACAGTTTCCAGCATGAACATCCTGAAGCAAATATGTATAATGTTATTCTCTATGTAGATTGGTTCAGAGGCTTAGTAATAGTGTCCAAACTCTTTGAAACTCTTCTTTGTGCACAAAGCCCTTTGTAATTGTCTGCTCAATTTCCACATTCATCTCCTGCCATTCTCAGATGTTCTTCCTGATCTTTGTCTCTCCCTATGGAAATGCTACCTGCTGGTTCATTTCTCGGTGCCTTTTTGACCATGTTGTTTTCCCTACATGGAGCTTTATATAATAAACAGCTATTTATATGTCAAGATTCAACTCAAAGAAATATTCCTCTATGAAGTGTTTCTGCCCTCCCCCAACAGAGATAGTTCTCTCTTCCTAAGTCTTACTTGGCCATTTGTATTTACTATATTGCATTGCAGTTACTTATTTACCAGTCCCTTTTCTGTTATATTGTCAACTGTTTGGAGTCTGTACCTGTGGCTTATTTGTCTTGCTCATCACAAGTGCAGAGTAATGCACAGAAATTTAAACTGGAACTTGTCTGTCTCAGAGTTTTTGCTGAGGCCACAGATCAGAGAATGTGTCAACTGTTTTAGATGGTCTGTGTGAGCTTACAGTAGGGGTTCTTAAAACCAGTTTTTGCACCTATTTGTGATAGAATAATGATAAATAAGTAAGTACATTTCTGAATATATAACTTTTTTAAAGATTTATTTTTGTTTTAGAGAAAGCATGTGGGGGGAGGAGCAGTGGGAGAGGGAGAGTATCTCAAGTGGACTCCTAGCTGAGTATGGATCCTGATGCAGGGCTCAGTCCCACAACCCTGAGATCCTGACTGGAGCCAAATCAAGAGTCAGATGTTCGGGGGACCTGGGTGGCTCAGTGGGTTAAGCCTCTGCCTTCGGCCAGGGTCATGATCTCAGGGTCCTGGGATCAAGCCCCATATCGGGCTCTCTGCTCAGCGAGAAGCCTTTCCCCTCTCCTTCTGCCTGCCTCTCTGCTTACTTGTGATCGCTCTCTCCCTCTCTCTCTCTCTCTCTCTCTCTCTCTCTCTCTCTCTCTCTCTCTGTGTCAAATAAATAAATAAATAAAATCTTAAAAAAAAAAAAGAGTCAGACGTTCAATCTGCTGAGCCACCCAGGCACCCCATGAATTTATAACCTCGGACAAGCTATTGCTTCCATATAAACTTATGTCCTTTTCATTTTTTTCACTCAATATATGTGGCTTATAGATTTCTTGGATTTACCTTTTCAAATGAAATTGGAAAGGCTCATCAGTCTATCCGTACACTTCCATTTCTAGTTAACATTGTTTCTGTCACTGCCACATTATGACAGTACTGAAAATGAGTCCCATATGGTATAGTGTGTTCTGTCTTCTGTGTCTTCCTTCTTAGTTTAGGTTCCTGTAGAGGAAGGGATGGTAATTCACAGTTGATTTTCTAAAGCTTTAGTTTTATTTTTATATTCATACGCATAGCTATTCCTCTGAAAAATGGTGCCACTAATAAATCTGAAAGTGCATCTATCTACACACACCTACAGGCTGTGCTGCCGTTCACCTTCCCCAAGTCCTTCAATCACCTCAGTCTGACTGATCTTTCTTTCAGGGTCTTTGAGCTCCCGTCCACTGTTAGCCCTCAGTCTGGACCACATTATCTAGACATATCTCAGGACCTCAATTTGCATAGATTATAAAAATGCTTAACTTTAAAGGCCTTTGGGAAGGATTTCGGCTCTCCATTTTTTCCTCTGAGAATCCTTGGCCTTTAAAATTACCCACTATTTGCCTGGGGATCACCTTTACATATCGTTGATTTATGAGAAGGACATCCTTTGAAGGCTTCCAGAGGTCTAGTTGGACCTTCTGACAATGCAGTGGGTGCTTACTCAACTATATTTGCACATGGTTTTCAGGTTTACTGAGATACACATGCAACTGAGAGCTTCTTTTGGTAAAACTTTTCTACATCTCCTCAGGAAAAGCTTGATTTCAGAGCAAAGCAAAAATTTTCATTCAGTGGGGTGCCTGGGTGGCTCAGTGGGTTGAACGTCTACCTTCGGCTCTGGTCATGATCTCAGGGTCCTGGGATAGAGCCCCGCATCGGGCTCCCTGCTGAGTGGGGAGCCTGCTTCACCCCTGCCTCTGCCTGCCTCTCTGCCTACCCGTGATCTCTCTCTCTCTCTCTCTCTCTCTGTCAAATAAATAAATAAAATCTTTGAAAAAAATTTTTTTCACTCAAATCACAATTGATAATATTTAGGAATCTTTCTTTATTTGAGAATATTAGCAAATGCTGCCTGACATTGCATGGTGAAAAATTAGCTCAAGGATTTATTTTTAATAAGTAATTTGGTAATTGGCGAATGTTAAGAGCCTGGTATGGAACTGTATAGACTTACTCACACATCTGCTACAGACAGATAAACACTTGAGAATTAGGATTCATCTGTTAAGCTACTATGGATAAAGAAATATTTTGGCTATTTTTTTTAAATTTAATTTTATGTAACAATTTGAAGATACCAATATAGTCATTATACCTTTCAGATAGGGTCTTTTTTTAATTGAATAATAAATAGTTATTGAGTACTTTTTTCATTTGACAGATTTTTTTTTTAAAGATTTTATTTATTTATTTGACACAGAGAGAGAGATTACAAGTAGGCAGAGAGGCAGGCAGAGAGAGGAGAGAGGAGGAAGCAGGCTCCCTGCTGAGCAGAGAGCCCGATGCGGGCCTTGATCCCAGGACCCTGAGATCATGACCTGAGCCGAAAGCAGAGGCTTTAACCGACTGAGCCACCCAGGCGCCCTCATTTGACAGATGTTTATTGTGTGTCTATAGTACTGTTGCTGGGCACTCAGGATTTGAACAAAATAGACCAAGACATTGCCCTCGGGGAGCTTATATCCATTTGGGGAGACAATAAAAATATTTTAAAAATTTGAGTTAAGGTAATTATCATTAAGAGACTTAAAATCAAGCCGGAAAAAAAAGAGCCTTAAAATGTTAAATAAAAATGCAAGTGTTAAGTAAAATATAGAAATGTATAATAAGTAAGTAAATGAGATACCCAAGAGAGCAGAGATTTAAGTGCTATATAAGTTTAAAAATTGAGACTACAAATTCAGAGGGTGTGATCACTATAACTTGAAAGGTTTATTGAAGGAGGTGGGACTTGAGACTGAAGAAGTTATATATTTAGTGAGGTCAGTGATCTCATCATTGGCTCATGTGAGTTAAGTGTTTGGAAGTAACAGTCTTACATTAACTCTAGAATTTTCAGGTGAATTTACTTATAATCAATAAACATTTATAGAAAGGCCTTGAAAGGAAATCATTAAACAAAATCTGATAAATCAATTAAGATTCAAGTGTGGGTGTTCATTCATAGATTTCCTTTGCAAACACTTTTGGTGGAAGGAGTTTTCAGTAATATGATGAAGTATATTGATTGTTACTGTAAAAGAAAAGCATACAGATTTTTAGGCAATCTGTTCATTGGAAGATGCCTTAAAATACTTGCAAATTGGTAGCTGCTTCCCAATGTCCTAATGGCACTGATTATGCTATCTTGTCTTGTTCCTAAGCTATATCCTGGAAATTACTTGACTGCTTATAGAAAGGCAAGGATCTTCGTCCCTTGTGTTCACTGTGCATCCTAAGGATGACATAATGGGCAAACTAAGCATGATGTGATAGTAATTCAAAATGTATTTGTTAAATGAGTAAAAGGTATATTGTAAAATGAAGAAAGCCTTATTTCTCATATTTTCCTAATAGTATTACAAAAATAAATTTATCATCATTGCTTATTTTTATTCAGTGGATTCTCAAATTTGTATTTCCTTGGCTTATTTACTGTAATTTGTGTTTTTCTTTATATCTTTTGTAAAACTTTGATTTATCTTTTCTGTAAGTTTTCTGTATTGTGAGTAATTTACCAACTGGAAAAGAAGGACTCAAAGTAATCAAACTCTGCATGTTTGTATTTATAAACATGTAAAATATAATCACTATTATTCTGTTTGCACCTAGCATATGATCATCCCACAATCAGAGATTTTTTTTTTTAAAGATTTTATTTATTTATTTGACACAGAGAGATCACAAGTAGGCAGAGAGGCAGACAGAGAGAGAGGAGGAAGCAGGCTCCCTGCTGAGCAGAGAGCCCGATGTGGGCCTCGATCCCAGGACCCTGAGATCATGACCTGAGCCGAAAGCAGAGGCTTTAACCCACTGAGCCACCCAGGTGCCCAGAGATTTTTTTTTTAAGTTCAAAAATTTATCTAGTCCAGTTAGCTAATTTATTTGAGGCATTAGGTTTTCTATAGGAATACTCTCTGAATTTCTTTGTGCACATTCATTTCCATATTCAATTTGAGGAATCAAGTGTTTTGTGAGATTATGAAACTAATTGTGGACTACTGCGAAACAAATTACAAATTCTCAACTATTTTCTTCCCCTATTGCTTAGATTATTATTTCCCCCCTGCTTACTTAACATTTTAAAGACAGTTTGCTTCTATTTAAACTATCTATTGTTGCAAAACTTGTTCTTACTAAAAATGTGACTCAAAGCGAGAACATTTATTTTGCTTATGAACCTCATGATTTGGGCATGATTTGACAGGGACAACTTTGCTTTTTTCTCTACTCAGAATTACCTTGGACAGCTCAAGGGCTGGTGACTAGAATCATCTTCCCCTCTTATCTCCTACCACCACCCCACTTTTATTGAGTTATAATTGATATACAAAGTGGTATGTATTTAAAGTATATAATGTGATGATTTGATATATATATACACTCTTTGATATGATTACCACCATCAACAGTTAATACGTATATTATATCCATAGGTAACTTTTCTTGTGTGTGTGATGACAATGTTTATGATCTAATCTCTAAGCAAATTTCACTTATACAATACAGTACTATTAACTATAGTCAGCACCATGCTGTATGGTAGATGATCTTACTTAGTCATCTTGTAATGGAAAGCTTGTACCCTTCCACCAGCATCTCCCCCTTCCCCCCACTCCCCAACCCTTTGTAACCAGCATCCTACTCTGTTTCTATGAGTTTGATTTTTTTTTAAAAGATTTCATATATAAAGGAGATAATGCAGTATTTGTTTTTCTCTTTCTGGTTTTTTATTGTGAAGTGCTCATACTACCTGTGAAGTGTTATAGTTTTTGAAAGTAGACTTGGAATAACTGTAAATATATATTGTACACTCCAGAGCAACTGCTAAAAAAGTAAAAAAGGATAAATTGCTAAGAAAGGAGAGAAAATGGAATCATATAAAATTCTTAATGAAAACCATAATAAGCAGAAAAAGAGTAGGAAACAAAAATAGGAACAGAGAGCAAGAACCACAAATAGACAAGTGTGACAAATATGGCACATATTAATCCTTATATGTTAATAATCACTTTCAATGTCAGTCATCTAATGAACCAGTTAAAAGAGATTGTCGGAGTGGATCCAAAACAAGACCCAACTGTGTGTTGTTTAAAGTAACCTATGGTAAATATAAAGACACAAAGAGATGAAGAGTACATTGATGGAGAAAAATATACTCTGCTACTACTAATCAAAAGAAAGCAGTGGCTTATATATTAATTTCAGACATAGCTGACTTTAGTTCAAGGAAAAGTATTAGGAATAAAGGAGGGTATTACATTATGATAGAAAGGTTGGTTGTCTAAGAAGAGAATAGTATTACAGTATCAACTATCTGAGGCAAAACTTAATAGAACTGCAAGAAAAATAGATCAATTCACTATCACAGTTGAACACTTCAATACCCGCCTCTCAGAAATGGATAGATCCACTGTGTAGAAAATTGATAAGGAAAATAGTTGAACTCAAAAACATGTTCAATCAACTGAACATAATTCACATCTATAAACTATTTCATCTGATAACAACAGAATAAACATTGTTTTCAATTTAATATAATATTTACCAAGATAAACCACATGTTGGGCTGTAAAACACACTTAACAAATTTAAAGTAATAGAAACCATTTTATGTTCTCAGAACACAATGGAATTAAATTAGAAATGAGTAACAGGATGAAAACTAGAAAATTCCAAAATAGGTGGTGCTTACACTGCACTCTTCTATATAATACATAGGTCAAAGAAGAAATCTCAAGAAAAATTTAAAAATATCTTAAATGAAAATAAAAACACAACTTACAAAATTTATGGGATGTTACAAAAGAAATGCTTAAAGGGAAATTTGTAACATTGAATGCATATACAGGAAAGGAGACAGAGCTGAAATCGGTAACTTCAGTTTCCACCTTAGGAAACTAGAAAAAGATCAATTAAATTCAATGTAAGCAGAAGAAAAAAAGAATAGAGCAGAAATCAGTGACATTTAAAACAGGAAAGCAATGAGGATGACTGTGTGGCTCAGGTGGTTAAGTGACTGACTCTTGATTTTGGCTCAGGTTATGATCTCAGGGTCCTGAGCATGGAATGCTGGGGTTGGATCCTGCTTAAGATTTCCTCTCTCCTTCTCCTTTTGCCCCTCCCCCTATTAAAAAAAAAAAAACGGGAAAGCAATAGAAAAAAAAATAAAAAATAAAAACTAGTTCTTTGAAAGATCAATAAAATTAATGTCTCCTGCTAGGCTAACTTAGGAAAAAGGAGAGATGACAAAAATTTTAATACCAGAAATGAAAGAAGGGACACCACTACAGCTCCCATGGACATTCAAATATAATAAAGAAATACTATGAACAGCTCTATGTTGATGATTTGATAACATGGGTGTAATAAACCAATTCCTTGGAAGACAATTTCCCAAAAGTCACACAAGAAAGAAACTTGTGAATAGGTCTATAACTATTAAAGAAATTGAATCAATAATTAACAACCTTCCAAAACCAAAAGCTCCAGGCCTAGATGAATTCACTGAAGAGTTCTACTGAATACTGAAGGAGGAAATTATACCATTTATCTATAATATATTTCAGAGGAAAGAAGCAGACAGAATACTTCCTACCCATTTTATATCCTCAAACCAAAACCAGGCAAAGATATTATGAGAAAATAAAACTGAAGACCAATATCTCTCATGAACATAGATGTTAAAAATCCTCAATAATTTTTAGCAAATTTAATACTATGATGTACAAAAAGAACTATACACCATAACCTAGTGAAATTTATCCTGGGTATGCAGGCCCACTTTAACATTTGAAGATCAGCTAGTGTAAGGCATCACAGCAATAGACTGGAAAAGAAAAAATACACACAAAAATTAAAAGATGCAAAAAAAGCATTTGACAAAATTCAATATCCATTCAGGGCAGAAACTCTCAATAACTAGGAATAGAAGGCAACTTCCTCAACTTGATAAGGAATATCTGCAAAAAACCTACAGCTAAGGTGATACATAATGCCAAGAAACTTAGAGTTTCCTAAGATCAGAAAGAAGTGAGGATGTTCCTTCCACCACTGATTTTCAGCTTCATACTGGAAGTTTTAGCTAATGCAATAAGACAAGAAAAAGAAGTGAAAAATATATAGCATGTGGAAGAAGAATGAAAGTGTCTTCATTCACAGAAGACATAATAATATATGTAGAAAATCCAAAAGAATTGTCAAAAAAAAAAAAAAACTCCTGAAAGGAATAAGTGATTATTGCCAGGTAGCAAGGTATAAGGTTAATGTATAAAAGTCAATTGCTTTCTTATATACTAGCAATGGCCAAGTGGAATTTGAAATTAACAACATAATACCATTAACATTAGTATCCCCAAAATGAAATACCTAGGTATAAATCTAACAAAGTATGTATAATGTATATATGAAAAAAACTACAAAAATATGATGAAAGAAATCAAAGAATAACTAAGTAGATGGAACTATTTTATGTTTATGGATAGGAAGAATCAATTTTGTCAAGAGGTCAGTTTTTCCCAACTTGATCCGTAGGTTTAATGCACTGTCGTTTAAAATCCCAGCAAGTTATTTTGTGAATGCTTATAAACTGATTATAAACTTTGTATGGAAACACAAAAGACCCAGAATAATCAACATAGTATTGAAAGAGATAAAGTCATAGGACTGACACTACCTCACTTCAAGATATAGTATTTAGTACTGTAATCTAGAAGAGTGGAATTGGCTAAAATATAGACAAATAGATCAATGGAACAGAATAGGGAGCTTAGAAATAGATCCTTGTAAATATAGTCCACTAATCTTTGACAGAAGAGCAAAGGCAATATAATGGAGCAAAGATACTCTTTTCAACACATGGTACTGGAACAACTAGATATTCACACACTAAAAAAGGAGTCTAGACACAGAGCTTACACACTTCACAAAAATTAATTCAAAATGAATCTTAGATATAAATGTAAAATGCAAAAGCATGAAACTCTTAGTGGATGACATAGAAAACCTGGATAACTTTGGGAATGATGATGCCTTTTTAGATACAACATTAAAGATAGTTCATTAAAAAATATTTGATAACCTGGGCTTTATTAAAATTAAAAATTTCTGCCTTGAGAAAGAAAATAGCAAGAGATATTTTGAAAATACTTTGTATGATATTGTAATAATGAATATATGTTATTCTACATTTTCCCAAACTGATTGAAAGGACAACACCAAGAGTGAACCCTATGGACTTTGGGTGATTATTTGTGTCAGTGTAGGTTCATCCTTGATAAAACGTGTAACATTCTGCTGTGTGATGTTGATAATGGGCAGGTTATGCATATGGGGGGCAGGGGTATATGGGCAATCTCTGCACCTTCCTTGAAATTGTGTTGTAAACCTAAATTTCTAAAAAAAGAAAATCTAAAAAAAAAATGGAAATATCATTTACAGTTTGAACCTATTTTGAGTCTTTTCTTCAGCCGAGGGAGGAATTCAACTTCCTTGTGACTAATATTTGAACTTTTCAGTGAAATTTTAGAATCTTGACAAATAATAAGGGAGAATGGCTAATGGGAAGGAATGTGGGTATCTGTCCCATTAATGTGACTCAAGTAACACGATATTTACATAAGTATATCTATTTTTCTCATCTCACTTTTAAAATTTTAGTTTAAATTGGAGAAATATTTTACCTCATGGTATGTAATTATGTCATTTTCTTTTCAGCTTAATGAGATATATTAACAGATAAAAATTATGTACACATAGGGAATACAATTTGATTGTTTTGATAAATGTGTACACTGGGACATAATCATAATCAATTTAATTACGTATTTATCAATTCATACAGTTAACATTTTTCAATGTGTATGTGATAAGAACATATAAGATTTACTCTCTTAGTAAATTTAAAGTGTACAGCACAGTGTTGTTAACTGCAGTCACTGCTGTACATTAGATCACCAGGACTTATTCATTTTGAGTAACTGAAACTTTCTACCCTTTAACTAACATCTCCCTATTTTCCACTCTCCCCAATCCCTATTAACTATCATTCTGCTCTATGAATTTGACTATTTTATATTCCACATATATATGAGGCATGCAGTGTCTAGCTTTCTGTGTCTGTCTTATTTCATGTAGATTAAGGTCCTCCAGACTCATCCAAATTGTTGCCAATCACAAGATTTCCTTTTTTTTTTTAAAGCTGATTATCCCTGTCTGTGCACGTGTGTATATTTCACATGTTCTTTATTTTTTTGAGATACTAGTTTTATTTCTTTTGATATTATAGTCCAAGTGGGATTGCTGGATCATGTGGTAGTTTTATTTTTAAATTTCTTTGGGTCTTCCATAGTTTCTTCCAAGTGGCTGTACCATTTTCCATTCCTACCAACAGTGGCAAGGGTTTCCCTTGGTAAGTGTTTCTACCTCCAATACTTCTTTTTTTTTTTTTTTTAAAGATTTTATTTATTTATTTGACACAGAGAGAGAGAGATTACAAGTAGGCAGAGAGGCAGGCAGAGAGAGGAGGAAGCAGGCTCCCTGCAGAGCAGAGAGCCCGATGCGGGCCTCGATCCCAGGACCCTGAGACCATGACCTGAGCCGAAGGCAGAGGCTTTAACCCGCTGAGCCACCCAGGCGCCCTACCTCCAATACTTCTTATATTTTGTCTGTTTGATAAAATCCGTTCTAACATATGGGAAATGATGTGTCATTGTGGTTTTTGATTTCAATTTTCCTGACAATTAGTGATATTGAGCACCTTTCATACCTCTATCAGGCATTTGCCTGTCTTCCTTTGAGAAATATTTATTCTTTTAATAGAATTAAAATACTCTTTTAATATTTATCTTTCAATTCAGTTACTTGGCTTTTGCTACTGAGTTGTAGGAATTTCTTGTATATTATGGATATTAACCACTTATCAGCTATATGTTTTACAAATATTTTCCCCATTCCATCGGTTGCCTTTCATTCTGTTGATAGTTTCTTTTACTACACAGATTTATTTAGTTTGATGCAATCCCACTTCTCTAATTTTGCTTTTTGCCCGTGTATTTGGGTCATATCCAGAAAATCATTGATTAAGCCAATGTTGAGTTTTTTACCCATGGTTTTTCCTAGTAATTTTGGTTTAAGGTCTTAACTTTAAGTCTTATCCATTTTGAGATTATTTTTGTATATGCTATGAGATATGGATCCAATTTCATTCTTCTATATATGGATATCCAATTTTCCCAGCAACATTTATTGAAGAAACTATCCTTTTTCCATTGTGTGTTCTTGGAACCCTTTGAGGATCAGTTGAACAAAACTTAATGAATTAGTTCTGAGCTCTCTTGTTCCATTCCATTGGTCAGTTTTTATACTATACTCTTTCTTATTTTACTTTTAAATTTGATTTTTTTAATTTTTAAGAAATTAAAAAAATTTTAAATTTTGCTTTTGAAAAATTTTTATTAATTTTAAATTTTTAAAATTTTACTTTATTTTTACTTTGAGAAGAGTGAGAGCATGTATGAGAAGATGGGGAGGGGTCAAAGGGAGAGGAGAGAAAGAGTCCTAAGTAGGCTTCAAACTCATTTTAGTGCAGAGCATGATATGGGGCCTTATCTCACAATTGTGAGATCATGACCCAAGCCTAAAACAAGAGTCGGATACTTAGCTGACTGAGTCACCAAGGTGCCCCATGCCATGCTCTTTTGATCACTATAGTTTTGTAAAGTATATTGAGATCCAGAAGTGTGATGCCCTGTGCCTCGGCCAGGGAGGAGGGAAGAGTGTGATACCTCCAACTTTGTTCTTTTTGTTCAAGGTTGCTTTTTGACTATTTGTGTTTTTTTGTGGTTCCATATGAATTTTAGGATTTTTTTTTTTCTGTTTCTTGAATCTTTTTAAAACTTGCTTATTGGTGGTAAATGCTGAGACCAGCTAGCGCCTCAGCTGGAGTTAGGGCTGGATACCTACCTGCAGCCTTTCTTTGTGGCTGCTAGGCTCCCAGAAAAAAAAATGTCAGTTTTGAGGGTGAGTGTCCTAAAAGATAAAGGGTTAGGGGGAGGTGAATTTTCCCAGAAGTCACACAGCCTCACTTCTGCCATTTTATTTATGAGACGTAAGTCATCGAGGTTGCCCTTTTTGAGAGGTGGGGAAACAGACCCAATCTTTTTATGGTAAGAAGGTCAAAGATACTGCACACATGTTTAAAGTTACCACCGTGTTCTAAGTTACAGATGACATTATGGTAAAAATAGTTTTTAAATTTCACAGAGAAAGATTTCTTTTTATTTATTTACAACCAATTCCTGTTATTTTCAAACAATTCCTGCATATTTTCTGCTGATTTAAAAAGGGAAAGAGCCCCACATATTTATATTTTGACAAATATTTTTGATCTCAAAGGAAATTATCTTGCTATCTTTTGTAAATTAAAATGGGAAGCTCTTAGAATGAAGTATGTTCAGTCTTCTGCTTTTACTGCCTTAAAAGTAGCCATGTGTTTTCAGCATATTTAATTATCAATCTTTTCTGTATACAAATGAAAATGGTACTAAATTATAAGATATGTCATTATTAACTTACCAGGTGTTTAGCTTCACTCCCTGGAGAAGTCAGAATTGGGGCCTAAAAGCATCATCTGAATAAACAAGATCTTCATTACAGTAAGCACTACTGATTGGGGAACTTCCTTTTAGTGCTTCCTTGTCAGCTCTTACCTGTGAGAGGCAAGACAGCTCCTCACTGTTTTTTTCACCCTAACTTGTTACATCATCATCTGGGGGCTTTTCTTATTTGATTTAAATCCTTTTAAGATCAAGTCAAAGGAGAAGAGGTCTAATTTCCATTGGTTTGTCCCATTTATCTTGTGTAGAGAGGCAAGTCTGAGAAACAAAGTTAACTTGTGACTAACCTTGCAAAATTATATTTAGTTTATAGTACAATTTAAGCTCCTATTTATTTTCCAATTTTTAAAAAGATTTTATTTATTTATTTGTCAGAGAGAATATAAGGAGGAGTGGCAGGCAGAGGGAGAAGCAGGCTACCTGCTGTGCAAGGAGCCTGATGCAGGACTTGATCCAAGGAACCTGGGATCATGACCTGAACTGAAGGCAGACATTTAGTCTACTGAGCCACCAAGGTGTTGTCCCTATTTTCCAAATTTTAAATTCAGTATCTGGGGAGAAAATCAACACTGTTTTATAGGAAAAGCTTCAATAGTCAGCCAAGCATTTGTACTCTTTTCTCATTCTGTGGAATAACAGCAAACAATTTAAGAAATTCCCTATATTGTTAAAAAAATCTTAATAAGTTAAAGGAGTTACCTTCTTTTGTATAAATGTTTTCTTATACAACATCATTTAATGATTTAATGTGTTTTATTTCAAATTATTTTAGTTGTGTGTAATATATGTGTGCGTATATCTATCATCTATCATCTATCAAATAAAAATCAAAGGGTTAATTAATTAACCATGAAAGTATTATTATAGTGAGACAGTTCATTTTCTAGAACCAAAGGATCAGAGCACTGCTAACCAGGGAAAGACTGGATCAGCCCCAGGTAGAGCTCATGAAATCCACTTGCTCTATCTTTTTCTCTGCTTCTCCTGGACTGACTGCTTCACTCTTTTCATTTATTACAAACTTTTCTGCTTACCAGCTTAAGATAAGTGAAAACGGTCACTGTCAAATAGCTTCAAGTTTACTTCTCTCCCATTCTAGAGAATTGGAAGTTTGAGATTAGAATTTCATATCTAGTTTTAGGTTTCTGAGGAAGGACTGATTTGCTAAGCTCTAATTAATTTTTTATCCCTGAGTTAAAGAACTGTGCCCAAGGAATGAGTTCATTTTAAATAAATTTGTGATTGGATGTAATGTTCTAGTGGTGGATGTGTCATTGTGGAGACATGGTTATTCCCTGACAATTGAGTATGTATGAGGGTGTGCATGAGTGTATTATGTGTGTATATGTGTGCGTGTGTGTGCGTGCGTGTACGTATTGTGGTAGGAAGTCAATGGTTTGATGAAATAACAATATGCATCTGCTTTGTAAGGTTAGACCTATGCCTGATCATCTTATTTAAGCTGAGTTTATTTCCTTCTCTGGTTGATTTATTAATGTACAGGAAATATATTGCATAATTTTGGTTTGAAGATCCAGCTATACTTAGAACAGGCTGACAGAGTCATTAATTTCAAATTAATACCGACTCCTATTTTACATACACGGTTATATTCTGTATTTGCCCAAAAAATCAGTATATTGATTTTTTAATAGTATTTTTGAAAATTTGAAACATCTCTACTATGTGCTCAGAAATGACATTAGATAAAGATTTTGAGTGATACCCTAAAAATTGAGACAGTGGTTATAAATAAGAGGCTGAAACTTAGAGGTTTTATATCTTTTGAAATGATTTATGAAAATAAATTTTCATACATTAGTCCAAATAAAATAATAAATGGCCCTTTTAAAAATAAATTAATCATCTCAGGAAACAACAACAGGTTTATAACAAAAGTGAAAGTAGCAGATTTTGATTCTTTAATGCAAATACTTCTAGTTATTGAAATTTCAATGTTGTAAAATGTTTTTATATAAATTATTTTTAGCATCTAATAATTTTCAAATTATTTCCTTGACAGAGTACTAAGTTAGTTTTCATTTCAAAGGAAGAATATGATATAATAACAGAGATATTCGGTATTAGGGGAAAAAATTAGAACTCAGAGGTCCTGAGGCATAATTTTGAATTTATTCAGTTAAGTTATATCTTTCAGAAAGAATCAATAGTTAATTCCCACTTTCTTATAACTAAATCAGTGCTATATACCTGTTGGCCTAGGTGTAAATCAAAAGGATGGAGCTGTGAGAAGACAAAGAAAGATTATGGCGATTTATTTGTAAACATTGTAAAGGATCTATACTACTTATAGAAGCATATTTTAAGGACGTTTCAGAGATTAAGATTTGGTTTATGAGACATTACATCCAAACACACAATGTTCCAAGGTGCTAAGTAAGGCAAAATTAACAGCCTAATGTAACCCAATAGAAATTAAGTAAACAAACTGTGTAATTAGAGTAGAAAGAGATTTGGTTAGTATAGTTTACAAAATTTAGAGATCAAAGACACTAATTACAATATTAATTAGAGCCTTTGTTGGCTTTAAATTGGTGGACTTAGGAGAATTCTCTGAAAACTTAACATGTGTTAATTGAGCATTTGGGAAACTACCAATAGTAAAGCGTGTTTCTTTTCTTTCTTTTTTTTGTGGGGGGAGGGTCAGTATTAATGGTAATGAGAAAATGGAGAGGTTTTATTAATGACCACCAGTGGCTACTTAGATTGTATTATAGTAAAGTTTCTGAGCTAGGGATGGGATTGCCCTTGGCTTTTCAGACTGTAAATCCAGCTTTCATTTAAAGTAGATTCAGAAAAAAATGTAATTTCAATGATTTGAAAATCTATGGGGCACCTGAGTGGCTCATTTGGTGAAGCGTCTGCCTTCAGCTTCAGGTCATGATTCCAGGGTCCTGGGATGGAGTTCCACCCTCAGGCTCCCCGCTCTGCAGGGAGTTTGCTTCTCCCTCTGCCCCTTCTCTCAGTCTTTCTCTCTCTCTCTCTCTCTCTCTCTCTCTCTCTCTCTCTCTCTCTCTCAAACAAACAAACAAATAAATAAATAAATAAAATCTTTTTTAAAACGGAAGATCTTGATAATAGAAAATAATACGGTTATCCATTTATAAGGATAAGGTAGTTGCAATGAGTTTCTAAGCAGAAGAGATTAAAAAGGAGAGACTCTAACTCCATGATATCACAGAATAATAAAAATGTCAGTTTTTAAAGAGTGTGTACATGACCAACTGCCAAGTTGAAAATATTAATCCTTTCATAGATAACAACTCATATTAACCTGGGACAGATATGTAGTTATATGTATCTGTAAACAACGGCAATACACAGGAAAAATTGACCTAAATTAAGATAGAAATGTAAATAAATAGAAGATGACTGGTATTTTTACATATCAAATCTTAATTTTTTAAAATTTTTTAATTTAAGTTATAGTCCTTTTTTTTAAAAAGATTTTATTTATTTATTTGACAGAGACAGAGAGAGCAGAAGAGGGAAGCAGCAGGCAGAGGGAAAGGGAGAAGCAGGCTTCCTGCTGAGGGTGGGGGGGAGGGCCTTGATGTGGGACTTGATCTAAGGACCCCTGGATCATGACCATCATGACCTGAGCCTAAGGCAGACACATAACCGACCGACCCACCCAGGCGGCCTAAGTTACAGTCTTTTTTAAAGTAAAATGAAATAAAAAATATTTTTGCAGGAAATGAGAGAAATGGAGAAATAGACGAAGTGTAAATTTCAGGACACTATTTTGGGAAACTTATAATGTCAATTAAAGATTCTAATTAGGGATATACTTTAAAAATAGTATTTTAATATTTATTTCAAATTGCTATAAGGAATATAATTAGGGATATTGGATGTAATCTACAAAATACAGTTAACATAAAATATGCTGTTTCATCTGTTTTTATATATACAAGTCATGGCCATTAAATACATTCACAGTGTTTTATGACCATCACCACTATCTATTTTCAAAACTTTTCCATCACTCTAAACTGGAACATTTTACTCATTGAGTAATAACTCCCATTGCCTCTCCCTCTAGGTCCTGATAACCTTTAATTTCTGTATCTAGATATTTTCCTATGCAAGATATTTCATATGAGTGTAATCATACAATATTTGACCTTACATGTCTGACTTATTTCACGTAGCATGTGGTTTTCTAGGTTAATTCATGTTTTAGTGTCAGAATTTCCTTTAGAACTTCTTTATGTTTCATGGCTGAATAATATCCCCCTTGTATATTATATCACATTTTGTTTATCCAGTCATCTGTTGATGGGCTCTAGTGTTGCTTCTACTTTTGGCTGTTGAGCAGTGTTACAGTGAATAGTGATGTGCAAGGATTAGTTTGAGTCCCTCTTTTCTTTCTTTCTTTCTTTCTTCTTCTTCTTCTTCTTCTTCTTCTTCTTCTTCTTCTTCTTCTTCTTCTTCTTCTTCTTCTTCTTCTTCTTCTTCTTTTTGTATATATAGTTGTGGGTGGAATTGCTGGGTAAGTGACTGTACCCTTTAATATTCCCACAGCAAATATGAAAAATTTTTCGCACTCTCATTAATACTTTATATTTTCCATTTTTAATCATTGTAGTCATTTAAGTAGGAGTGAAATGGTATCACATGGTGGTTTTAATTTTCATTTCCTTTATAATTATAATGATGTTGAGCATCTGTTCATTTACTTATTGGCCATTGGTATATCTTCCTTGGAGAAATGTCTACTGAAGTCCTTTGCCCATTTTCGAATTGGGCTATCTTTTTGTTATTGAGTTGTAAGAGTTCTTTATATTATCTTGCATATTCAACTCTTTTGCTTTTAACAGTCTGATTATAATTTGGTTTGGTATTGATCTCTTTGCATTTATCCTAATAGTTCATTGAGTTTCTTGGATGTGTAGTTTTGTGGTTTCCATCAAATTTGAGAACTTTTTGGCTATTGTTTCTTCAGATAATTTTTATCCCCTTTCCCTCCATCTCTTTTCCTTTTGCAACTCCCCATAATGCATATGTTGATCTGCTTCTTGGTGTTCCATTGTTCCCTTAGGCTATTAGTTTAGTTTTCATCATTCTTTTTTCCTTCTTCTCCTCAAGCTTGTTAATTAAATTGTCTTGTCTTTGAGCACACTCACTCTCTTCTGCCTGACTAAACGTGCTTTTGAATTCCTTCAGTTCTAGAATTTTTTCCTTTTTATAATTTCTGTCTTTTTATCAATAACCTTATTTTGTTCATATATCATTTTCCTGATTTCATGTAATTATTTTTTTTAAAGATTTTACTTATTTGTCAGATTGAGAGAGAGTGAGAGAGCAAGTGCAAGCAGGGGGGTGGCAGGCAGAGGGAGAAGCGAGCTCCCTGCTGAGCAAGGAGGGCAAGGAGCCCATTGCAGTCTCCATCCTAGGACTCTGGGATCATGACCTGAGCTGAAGGCAGCTGCTTAACCAACTGAGCCACCCAGGTGTCCCCACATAATTCTTTATACCTCTTTTTCCTGTAGCTCTTTGAACATATTTTAGACAGTTTTAAAGTCTTTACCTTGTAGGTCCAATGTCTGAAATTCTTTAGGCATGGTTTCTATTGATTTATTTTGTTTCTTTTGAATGAGCTGTACTTTCTTATGTGGTTTTGTCGTTGTTGCAAAAGTGGAAATATGAATATTAGAGTGATAACTTTGGAGATCAGAATCTTTTCCCAACTGTTTTTGCAGAGATGGTATTCCTTACTGTGTGGGTGGTCACTGAAGTCTCTGTTCCTTAGCTTGTGTTTACTTGGTGCTTTGACAGAGTTTTCCTTAAATGCCAGGAGCTAAAAAACAAAAAGACAAATAAACAAGTAAGCAAATATCCATCTCTTCGCAGATGGTCAATCTTCGCAGATAGACCTTCAGTACTTAGCCAGACTTGCATTGAGCCTAGGGATCAGCCCAAATTGAAAATTGATGGTCTTCTTTGGTCCTTCCTGAGCATGCATTTTACCCTGGGCATGCACATGGCTTTCTGATTTCCCTTTTGTCCACACCCATATTGATTACCCCAATTTCCCAAGAAAACTCTGTCTCAGCTCTTCCTCCCAGGTTTTAGTATATTGTATGTCCCAACTGAGCTATTGCCTGAGGCATCTGCAGGTTGTTTTTCAGACTTACAGTGTTTTCAATCATGCTCACCACTTTTTTTGCCCTAGACGAGTTCTGACTTAGGCAAAATAGATATAAGCATCATGTGTCAGTCTTTAAAGGTAGCTTCCAGACAGGTTAGAGCAAACCTACACAGTAATTTAGATCTATGGTCTGTTCTTCTCCCTCTAGAATGAGGAACATAGGGAACATGCGCTGTCACCTTCAAGATTGCTGACACACCAGGGCAGGATAGGGACAAGGATTAATAAAAAGGCCAGAAAGCTTTCCTATAGCTTGGTTGCTATAAAAGTTGGTTGCTGTAGAAGTAGGACTATTTTCCAGAGTTTTGATGTGTTGATTATGACAGTTTCTGCTTGTTTTTTGTTGCTTCAATTGGTGGGGACTTGAGTTTAGAACTTCCTACTCTGCCATTTTTTTTTATGATGTCACTTGAATTTTCATTTTTGAAATAATATTTTCTTTGATTGCTTTTTCCCCTTGTGTAATGTTATATGATTTCTATTTTACTAATTGGGATATATGTTTTTTCTATTACCCCTTGTAGCTTTTCTTAATGTTTTAGCTAATTTTGAAAGAGTACATTACCATTTTTGTTATTTTCAATGGGCAATATTTTCTAGCATTTTTTCTTTATCTATAGGGGGGTTATTTTATTGTTTAATTTCTCTTTTTTCTTATTATAACTTTGTATGTGTTAGATCTTGATTTTCTTTTGCTGCTTCTTTTGTTTAATCTAATTTTCCTGAACTTTAAGAAGGCAGTGTGTTCAGGGCAGCTTTTCTAACTTATGGAAACCCATCTTTTCCTGTTTCTCTTTTTATTTTCAGAAATGCTGCAGTTTTCTTTCTGAGGTTCCTGCTCTGGTCTCTGTCCCTGCTTTTATTTGAATAATTAACTATTTTTGTATCTCCATCCTGCCCAGTTTTTATTATGCTCCCAGCAAGTTTTTGCTACTATGGAGTCTTGTCCTTGAAAAGAGTTCAGGTTGGTCAGTTTGAAAGCTTATAGGGGCATTTCTGCTCCCACCTTCAGATCTACTCAGTACTTACCCACGCACATATCTACCACTGAAGTTCTGGTATCAAAGTGGAATACTGTGCTTTCCATTGAATAACTGTTGGCTGTTTGGGGCTTGAGGTTTTCCCTGAGGTTTGTCAGACCCTATTCCTTCTCCTTGCTTTCCCTTGTATGAGTGCAAAACCTGCAGGTTTGGGACTGTTGGTAGTTTGTCCTCACCTGTCTATATTTTGGGTTTTGTGAGGATACTTTGTCACTTAATTCTGTAAGTGTTACCTGTGTATTTTTTGCTTATTATCTTGTTTCTCTGTTTTGTTTCTTATGGGGATTTGGAGAATTTGAGGAGCCATGGCACTACTGTTGCTACTACAGCCATCTTCTCAGAGTATTATGTTTTTAAAAAAGTAACAAAAATGAGTTAGTTTTGAGAGTAAGTTTTATACACTATACAAACTTTATCAGCAAGTCAATTGGAATGTATTACAGACCTGCTCTATGCCAAATATATAGGCTGGAGTTAATAAAAATTTGGTTCATATTATGATTAATGTTGCCCTAGACTTGGCTAGACTATTCAGAAGTAGTAGACTCTGCCATGATGATTACCTGTTACAATATAGACAAAGTGGAGAGATGGAATCCTAAGAGGAATGATAGGTCAATAAAACCTCTCTCCTGACTTAGAAATTTTTCTGGGCAAAGTTCATTTCTCAAGATTTTGCCCTATCTTTTGCTTAGAATCTTCTTTTAAGATCTTTCCATGCTTCCTCATTCTCATCATTCAAGAATCGGCTCAAATTTTACCTACTCATGGGCCACCCTCTCTGATCATCTTAGCACAAGCTCACCTCCTGCCTTAGCATACAGTGCTATTTTCTTTTATTGATGTACTTATTAAAGCTTAGATTTTCTTTACTTTGGATGTATCTGTTTACATGTTTATGGTTTATCTTTTCTTTCTTTAATGTAAAATAAGCCTTTAAAGTTAGAGATTCTTTCACTAAAGACCACCATTATGTAACCAGTTTCTAAAAATATGTATACCTCAAAATATCTGTAGATGTTTTTCCTCTCTAAATGTTTTGCCACTATTATTTCTTTGGACCAATTGATATTTTAGTTTCTGGGAGTTGTGCACACAGGCTTGCAAAAACTATACCACTTGAAGCAGCAAATGAGAGATTATTTCTATTCCTGAGTGATTTTTAGAGTTTAGAATTCAAGTTTTCATGAAGTAACTATTAAAAATATTATGTAAATAGTGTTAGATAGCAGTTTAATTTTGAATTTCTTTTAGAATGACTTTTGTATTATGAAGAAAAAGGAAGGGGATGAAGGCAGCATGTGCTAACAGAGCTGATTTATTCTAATGTAATTTCTAACTTTATGTTATGAGAAATAAGCCCAAACTCTACCTTTTATTAAGCTGTTTTTCTAACAAACAGCATTTTTCATAAATCAAAAAATACTCAATTAGAACAATTAATATTCAGTTTCCATAAGTATTTCCAAAGCATAGAAAAGTTGTCACATACCTGAAATATAATTTAAAAATATGTAATATTTAATAAAGTGTTAATAAGGTTTTAATAATTTATTTTAATAAGGTTATGTACCCTCTCTAGAGTCTATTGAGATCATTCTCGTGCTTATTGGATGTTACATATGTGACACATATATAATTCTGTTTTATGTATTTTGACTTTTCGACAGCTGCCCATTTTGTCTTGTAGTCATGATAGTATGATTTTTTTTGTCATTTATGTGCAAAAAGTTAATTGCTACCTGTAAATTGTGGAAGATAAAGTACTCATTGGTTATAATTTTTCAAAAGTTAAAGTACCAAGTAAAATTACTCCATTTATAATATTTTGCACTTTAGGCCTTATGGTCATACTTTGTCACAATATTTTATTTTTCGTTACTGAGGAGGTGTCCTTGTTTTAAGTTTGTTAACTTTCATATTTGGGAAATGTATAGTTTTAAATACTTGAATTTTATATGAAAATAGCTGAGGAGAGAGTTTTCCCTCAATTTGCCATTTTTCTTTGTCCTAAAATTTGACACAAATTTTTGTGTTCAGCTTTACATGTATATTTCTTACAGTGTTCTTCATTAGAGCTTAGAATTTTAAATACATAACTAACTGATCTGACTTTCTATGTATTTATCATCTTTAAACACTCTAATTTTTAGGAAAATATTCTATTTTAATGTTAACTATTTGTACTAGTTTAGCCATTTCCCATATTTAACTGACTGAGCCACCCAGGCGCCCCCATCACTCCCCATATTGAAAGGCTTACATGCTTTCTGATTTATGAGAGTCTCCATCTATATATGTATATGTATATTACATATATATGATATGTATATGTTAAAAAATCACATGTAGATCTGTGTATAAGCCAATATATGTGTATATGTGTATAATATACACTCTTGTGTATACAACAAACATATACAAATGCATAGATGTCTATATATTATATATACAAGTATACATATGCATATGTCACTATACTATATAAAATATATGGTTTACTGTGATTTGGTATGTCACTACACTTTTCCCATTTCAGTAATATTGTTTCTATAGTAACTAATGCACTGGGAAAATCAAAGCAGAAAATCAAAGCAAAACTTTCCAAATCAAAGGTTTGGAAAAAGCCAACCAAAGCAATGCTTAGTAAATGATAAACATGTGGATGTGTTTGTCTGGGGTCACATATTTTGGAAGTGGTTAAAGCAAAATGAAATCATTTCTCTACAATAAAATACAGTCTAGCCAAGATTGTGAACACTATATGTTACCTTTAATAAAAAATGGCCAAATCATTATGGTTTTCAGAACTACACATACACATACCCACAAAACCTTGTATACTCTGTATGCAGCATTGAATCTGTCTGTATTAGGTTATAGAATTAAAGAGGATTGTAGCAGTGCAGCCATACTGAGCCAGTATTTCCAAAGTTTGGATCAAGTATCTATTTAACAATAACTATAATTGAAAAAAAAAAAGAAAGAAAGACTTTTCTATAGAACTTTTAAATGAATTATACCTTGCAAGAATGTCAGATGCCTAAGCGCCTGAGTTGCTCAGTTAGTTAACCGACTGCCTTCGGCTTGGGTCATGATCCCATGGAGTCCTAGGATCAAGTCCTACTCAGGCTCCCAGCTCAGCGGGGAGTCTGCTTCTCCCTCTGACCCGCCCCTCTCTAGATCTCTCTCCCCCTGCTCTCTCAAATAAGTAAATAAATGAAATCTTAAAACAACAACAACAACAAAATGTCAGGTGCCTAAGGATAAGGTCAATTTTTGGTTGTTTTTCTATTATTTTAATTCTAAAAATTTAAATCATCTGGGAAAAAATTAGAATGAGTCTTTCAAACTCATAATATTTTGTTAAAACCACATTCAAGCTAGTGATGAAGTTTACCAATAGTCAGAATATTTATGACAACGAATTAGTGATTTAAATAAACCGTAACAGAAACACAAATTAATTTTGAAACACTGAAAGTTTTTGAAATTTGCTCTTCTTACCTTACCCAGCTAGCTTACCTGTTTCTCAATGACTCCCTTAACTGGTAAGGAGAAGAATATGCCCTTGCTCTTTAACTCCTATTCATACGTATCATTTGGTTATAATGATCATTGTATTAATGATCATTAAGTTAGTTGAATTTACCTGTTATTTTTCCTAGTTTTAGAACAATAAACACATAATGAAAGCTTTTTTGTTGTTGATATGGATAAAGGATTATTGCTTAATATAAAAGAATATTATTAAAAACCTATCTATAATATAAATATATTAAGTAGCTGACTTTTATTGTTAAATCTCTGGGGTATGTTTACAAATGTGATATTTATTTTTTAAAAGATTTTATTGATTTTAGAGAGAGAGAGAGCAGGAGAGGGAGAAGGGGAGAGAATGCAGGGTCTGGGAAGAGCAGAGGGAGAGAATCTTTATGCAGACTCCTCACTGAACACAGAGCCTGACAAGTGACTTGATCTCAGGACTCTGAGATTATGACCTGAGCCGAAACCAAAAATCAGATTTTCAACTGACTGAGCCACGCAGGCACCCCTCAAATGTGATATTTTAAAATATTTAAAAAATACATATATTTATCTGATAAATGTGTATTGATTAGCTCTTACGAACATAGATCATTCTGGACTTATGGAGATACAAAGATTCATTAAGATAGGCCTGGAGATAGCGTGATCATAAATAAAGATATGGAAGTAGAAATATTTGTTAAGGCATTCCTGGAGATAACATGATCAAAAATAATTATAAGACGTTCTTGGCAAGTCCTATGATACAATAGTAGACAAAGTGTTCAACAAGGGAATAATTTGATATGGTTAGAGAAACTTTTGCTACTTTATGGGTGTAAGTGGGTTTTGAAGGAGGCCTTGTAAAGTACAAGGAGAAAAAGCAGAGAGACCAGTCCTGATAAAATAGAGAGGCATGAGAACTTCCAGGAATGATAAGCAGTCCGGGATGATTTGAGCACAAGAAGGACTTCAGTAAAGCTAAGTGTGTTGAAGATGGTGATTGGAATAGCGGGTTTTTGTATTATGTATATTAGAGAGAAATAATATAGTTGCATTTGTATTGTGCATACTGTATTGTATGTGTATTGCATAAGATGTATTGAACATATTAGGAAGAATTAAATGGTAAGAAGAGGATTGAAGACATAGAAATTTAACAGGAGTTAAGAAAAGCTCAGATATGTAAGTGTTGCGGTCCTGGGAGTAGATTACCTTACTTGGGAAGACAATCCGGCCTTGGGAACATCAGTATTTTAGGAATTTTCAAAAGAAGAGCAAAGGTAGGAGAAATGGAAAGGAAGTTTGGAGATGTGGGATTTGAAATTCAAAGTAGATTTTGAATAGATTATATAAACAGAATAGATTTTGAATATGGGTGTGTTTGAATACTAAAAGGAATAACATTGTGTCAGAAGATTGTATTTAGATTTTTATGCAGCGTTTATTACTCTCCTCATTTGTTACCAATTTATTTCTGTTTCATTAAACAAAAAGGTTATATATATATATATAATGATGGGAGAAGTCTTTAGTTTCATTTGATGATTTGAAAAATCATCAATATTAGAATATAAACATATTATGCCTTTCACGTATATGTCTTGCTTTATGTACTTGTGTGTTTCAACTAATTGTATGTAATTCCACGTTTTTAATACTAATAGTAGCATACATCCAAATACACAGGAAGCCTTATTTGGGGGATGGTCCCCCATGTTGAAAAAAATAAGTAAATTTCTTAAAGCAAAAATGCAAATATTATAGTTAAATTCCACTTAAATTCTTTGTCATATAGGAAAGCTGATTTCCCAAGGGTTTGGTCTTAATTAACTATCAGCATTTTTAGGTGTAAGATTTTTTTTTCTTTGCTTTCTCACTTTTCCTTTCAGCATTTTATAGTCTCTTCTTTATGTCCTTACCACCATGTAGTGCCCTCATGCTTTCTGTTCTTTCCTTTACCAGATCATGTTTCCATCTAGTGATCAGTTGGAAAAGTTTAGGACAAATATACTAAGACCTGAAAGAATGAGAAATCATCTAACAAATTCACAACATAAAAGCAGTTTGAGTCAGACAGACCTAAGCCTATTTTCTAGCTCTACATTTACTAGCTGTATGGCTTTTAGCAAGTTATTTTACTTCTCTGAGCTAGAATTTTTATTCCTTTGTAAATCAAATAATTAGACTTCATGTCAAATTGTATATGAAAATGCCTGCCAGTTTGTAGTCACTAACAGTTACTTTTACCCCTTCCACTTTTTTTTTTTTTTTTTCTGTATGACTATATGGAGACAGGTGAGAGTGAGAGAGTGATGTTTAGGGACAGGAAGGCTTTCTACCACATCTGAAATGACACATGTGCTCTCCTTTGGAGGCCAGCATGGTCTGTCTTGTTGCCAACTCAATGAAAGGCTCTAAAAGCTTGCCAAAACATTTTCTCCTCAGCATTTTCCCTAGGGCTTCTAATTCCAAGTGACTTTTAAAATGTGTGACCTTTGATATTGACTATTTTTGGAAAAAAAAAATCTTTATAGAGGAGAACCAGGGGTAGCAGCCCTGTAATTCTAAATCCCTTGCTGAGAAGAGAATTCTCATCTATCTGAATTGTATTTCTTTGTAAACTACCTTTAATGGTTTGGCTTGGGCAGTCTAATCTCTCTCTGGAGATAAGGAAATTCTGTGAACACAGCAAGTATTTTAAGACAGGAAAGGGGCAAAGAAAAAAAAGATTTAATTAAGCACAGAGCTTTACCCGGTTTTCCCTACTGTTATTTATAAGCAACAAATTACCTCTGGATTTACACCTATATACTGCTCCACAATTTTTATTCTGGCTCCGGCTTCTTTTTTCAATCTTGTACAATGCGAAGAAAACTTGCTGTAGGTAAACATGCCTTACCTCTCTCTCTCTCTCTCTTTTCTGTGTCTTCATCCTTCACGAGGAATATATCCCTAGTCTCCCGAGTTCTTTCTGTAAAATTTTCATCCTGTCAATGTGTCGCCTTCACCTATTTATATATACATAGCTTCAAATAAAAACAGGTTGATAAACAAAATAAAACCATTACCTAGTGCTATAGTCACATATTGGATTGTAGAAGAGTAGAAGTGTGTTTCTTGCTCTGGAAAAGTTCACAACTGCATACATTCAAATAATATAGTGCAATGGGAGAAGTGTGAGGAGAGAGGCATATTCAAAAACTTCACAGCACTCAACTAGGTCATGGACGCTCCATAAATAACATCAGTGATAACTGAATGAGGCCTTGAAAGATAAGGCATTTGCTAGGTAGAGAACGGAAGATGATTCTGGGTGAGGGGAGGCGTAATTGATTCTAGGGAGACCATCAGATTTTTAAGAGCCTAGGTCTCCAATAATACTACCACAACAATCCTGACTCAAAGTGAACTCTACTGAAAAATTTTGTGAGGTTATCACCATTTATCACCCAAAGACCTATATTTTATAGATAAGAGATAGGTATTTAGCTAGATTAGATATGCATGCTCCATTTTTAATTGTCCTGGTGAGTGTTAAATTTATTGAGGTTGATGGGTGAGTCTTCCCTACATTTTATTACTCTTTATAATATCCATAACTGGTCTTGTTATACTACTGCTACTACTACTACTACTATGACTACTACTACTACTGATAACTTATTTATGCACAAAGGACTGTGGTAAGAAATAGGCATGTTGATTTTTTTAACTCCAAACTTATGAGATTTAATTATAACTCTGAGATTAGGTATTATTACTATTTCTACTCACAGTTTAAAAAAGCTATGCTTAGTGTGATCAAATGACTTACCTAACTATGAATTTAACTCAGAAGGTCTAACTTCAAAGCTATAACTTTCTTTTTTTTTTTTTAAAGATTTTTTTTTTTATTTATTCATTTGACACAGAGAGAGAGAGATTACAAGTAGGCAGAGAGGCAGGCAGAGAGAGAGGAGAGAGGAGGAAGCAGGCTCCCTGCTGAGCAGAGAGCCCGATGTGGGCCTCGATCCCAGGACCCTGGGATCATGACCTGAGCCGAAGGCAGCGGCTTTAACCCACTGAGCCACCCAGGCGCCCAAAGCTATAACTTTCTTAATAAATACATTATCCTACCTTCACAGGAAAATCATCCCACATACATTTGCTAAACTCTAAATGAAAAATTCTTAAAATAAAGACGTCAAATTAACACAGTTGAATAACTCTCAATGAAGAAAATATCAATATATAATAGTATGCATTATAAATTCAGATAAAAGTATCTGCACAACCTTAAAATATTTTTGAAGATGATTTTACCACCTTGTGGTGCTATCTCTAAAATGTGCTTTTAGGATTCAGGTGTTCACACTCTCTAAGTGCCATCTGGCATGGTCATTTTCTAGAAAACAGAATATCTGTAGCTAACTTTACCTGGACCATCCCATAGGAAGCAGGTGTGATGGGGAAGGTTGGAAAAGCAATTGGAAGAACCAGTGAATATAAAGAAGTTTGCCAATCCCTTGTAATCTTTTTTATGTCTCCAAACTCCTTTGCTGCCAGTACCCTGGTTTTAGTGGGAGGACCTCCAGAATTCATGATCCCTGTGATCTGTGCTTCTGGCTCCCATATGTGCCAATGAATTTGCAACAGTAACATGGTATAGTGAGCATCTGCCTTTTAATTCAGATTTCTCTTTCCATTCTAGCAACATCGCTCTGTTAATTAGAGGGGTAGCAGGGGTTAAAATGCTAGCAAATGTTATAGATTTATGTTATTGGTGCACAGTGTCCTGGAAATAAGATGGGAAGCAAAAAAAATCCAAGTCTTTGCCATTTCTCATTAAAATCCACATGAAAACATAGGAGGTGAAACATTTAGAAAATGAGATTGACTGAAAACATACTGAAACTGGTTTATTGGCATGAATGATGTTCCTTTCACAGTAGTTATTATAGAAGCCAAATAATATAGTAATGTCACCATTGCTCACACTGACTGGGGCTCCTTTGTTGGTGTTATCTTTGGATTCTGTGGGATGTACTTTGAATAATTCTCAACAGTGGCAAATCTTCAAACTTACTGTCAGTTCTGCTTTTGCCATTAGCAGAAATTAAAACATGCCAAATTTGATGAATAAAATGGGTGATCAAAGTGGGAAGTATGATTTCTGGCCAGAAATAAACTGGGATTACAATATAATGGTAATTTTAAAAATTGTCATTTATAAAAAGACTTTGATTATTCCAAAAGCATTTTTAAACTTATTTTTAAATACTGTAGGTTCCCTATGGCATGTATTTTCTTGATTACTTAATTAAGTACATGCATCCTGGTTTATGTTTACAATTTCATTTTTCTTTTCTAATATATAGCGATACCTAATAATCAAACTTTTGTTGTTGAGTGACATTATACATATTTTAAAACCTCTTTTTAGATTATTTAAAACTAGCTAAAAACCAAATCTGTCTCAGTCTAATGGGATATATTTTGAGAAGTAAAGAAGATAAATGGTTTTGAGACATAAGTTTTTTTTTTAAAGATTTTATTAATATTTTGACAGAGAGAGAGACAGTGAGAGAGGGAACACAAGCAGGGGGAGTGGGAGAGGGAGAAGCAGGCTTCCTGCTGAGCAGAGAGCCAGATGTGGGGCTGAATTCCAGGACCCTGGGATCATGACCTTCATGCCAGAAGGTAGACACTTAAACAGCTAAGTCACCCAGGCACCCCAAGACATAAGTTTTAACCCAAAATAAGAAGGACTAAAAAACATTTAGTACTCCTGAAAAAGAAACAAAAAAACCCCCAAAAACATTTAGTACTCTTATAGGAAAATACTGGGAAGTAAATTATGAAGTGAGGAGAGAGTCAGATTAGTCAGACTATTACTTTGTGAAGGTTATAGTGGCATTGTATTTATTATTTTTATTTAATACTCAACATAACTCTGTGTAGTAGATACTATTTTAATTTTTAGTAGGTTATCCAAGTTTGCTGTCAGTATTCAAATCCTTCTGATTCCAGAGCTTTTGCTCAATTCTAACACAATACCTCTTACATTCCCTTCTTTTAAAGTGAGAGAAGAAAGACAAAACTTGGAGTCAGTTTAATTTTCAAGTTTTTATATTGTTAATTGAATGTACCTGAGAGGGCACATTTCTTCAATAATCTTATTATTCAAAGTGTGACCAGCAGACCAGCAGCATCAGCATTACCTGGTAGCTGATTAGTGATGAAGAATATTAGATGCCACCCTTGGCTTCTAAATTAGAAGTTGCATTTTAACAAAATCACCAGGTATATTATTTTATCACAGTGTTCATGAGTATATTTTTATTAATCTTTTCAATCATATTCTACCGTCTTCTGGATGTTTTCAGACTTTCAAATAAGGCAAAATTTTTCAACTATGGAAAATATAAACTCAAAAATGAGTACAAACTCATTTTGACTTCAGAACCATAAAGAACCTTGAAGGTCATTTCTAACATTTTAGTTAAAGGACATGAAATTGATGAACACTTAAGTTGGACATATTTCCAAAGAAAAAAATTATCAACTATTGGTTTAATAACTGTATATTCTTTAAAAATTGATCCATGACAACTCAAAAGATTATTAGTAATACTGGGGTCAAATACTAATGATTTATAACTTACACAGTTTAAAGCTGTTCATTTTTCTGGATACTGATCTTTGGATCTCTTATTGTTTCTCTAATGAATTGGTCATTTAGATTTTCTTTTTATTCTGAATTGAATATAATATGCTGCATTTCTGAAATATAATAATGTGAATGGAGTTTAGCTTACTGTTTATTAGCCTGCTGTTTTTTAACAAAACAATTATTTTGAAGTCCTTTATTCACACATTTTTAATGTGAATTTTTATTAATTCCTATGTCTGGAATTATATGTAACTAATTTTTATTTTCTAATCAAGATGACATTTTCCACTGTATATCACTTCTGCTTTACTACAAATGGGCACGCCGTTAATAGGAATAGTTATTTAAATTCAAATGTCTTCATGTTTGGTAATATTTATACCCATTATAACTTCAAAAGAAGATCTGAAGATCTGACAGCTTGTTGATAGAAGTATAGATGTACAAGAGGCAAATATCGTCTTCCTCAAGATCCTGAAACAGGCTGAGTTGGCTGTAGTTATACAGTGCATTAGTAGGGAGTAGGAGGCTGTTCTGTAAGGAGACTGTGGTGGGACGTCTGGGTGGCTCAGTCGTTAAGCTTCTTCCTTCAGCTCAGGTCATGATCCCAGAGTCCTGGGATCGAGCCCCATATCAGGCTCCCTGCTCCGTAGGGAGTCTGCTTCTCCTTCTCCCACTCCCCCTGTTCATGCTTTCTCCTTCTTTCTTACTCTCTCAAATAAATAAATCTTTAAAACAATTTAGGAAAGTATTAAAGAGGCTGTGGCAACACTGACTTGCAGGTATGTATTTTCTAGTCCTTCCACTCAGTATATTTCCCCTGGACTTATACATGAGGAATATATTATGTTTCTCATTTAGGGAAGGAAAAAAAATCATGTTAATTGAACTACTGGGTCTTAAAAAAAAGGTGGTCACCTTACTAAACATAAATATAGTAAGGGAGTTAATCTTTATTTTATTCCATTTCAGTGAATTCATGGTATGGTTCATATTTACTAAAGGGTAGACTTGTATATTTATTCAGCAATCTGTATTGAGTGCTAATGCACGTTTGGTATTTTTCTGAGAATGTAAACATATAGCAGTAGAAAAGAACACATAAATTCCTACTGTCATTCAGTGGGAACAGACAATATAAATGAGTAAACTACATAGTATGTTAATGATGATAACTTAGATGGATATGAAATGATGTAGAGGCTTTTGAAACTTTTTAATTAGTGTAACTCTACAGGACCTCACTAAGAAATGGTCATTGAGCAAAAACTTGGAAAAATGAAGGAGAAACGTTCGTGGATACCTGGGGTCAGTGCACTAAAGACAGAACAACAATTGTGAATCCCCAGAGGCAAAAAGTGTTGGTGTAATTGAAGTTGGAAAAGAGGCCAGTGGAACAGTTGCAAGAAGACAAAGGGAAGTAGAAAAGTGCCATCAGAAAAATAATAGGGATCCAGATCTCAAGGTGATCTCAAGATACTTTATCTTGCATTTAGCAGATACAAATCTTAGACCATAATTTAGGAGTGCAGGAATCATATATTTATTTACGTATTTGTGCTTTAGTCTACTTTCTATTTTGATTTGCAATCCCATAGAAGTGGTAGGTAGCTAATATCAGTCAGCAAGACTCAGCTACTACCTGTCTTTAGGATTGATTCTTACTTCCAGAGGACTTCCTAGAACCAGTGTATTATGCAGATGTTTAGCTAGTTCTCAACATTAGCCAGCTTCACGAATGTCTCTGGTTCTGTCTCATCTTTTGTCAACCCCCACTGCAGATCAATTACTTTTGAGATCTCCTGCTTTCCTCTTCATCTGATTTCTTTAGGTTTGCCACATTTTCTGCTACTTCTAGCTACACATGCAGACATCAAACCATTCTGCTCTGCCCCATGCCACTTGAACATGGATTAAAAGGCTTTGTCTGATAGACTCACAAATCATCATTCTGTAGCTGAGAATGGACACAAAATCTTTGATCAGGGACCAGTGACTCTCAGTTCCCATCTGTATCTTTTCTATTTTTTGGTGAATGCCTAGGAATTGTCTTTCATTGCAGGATGGTAGAGGGAAGAAATGTAGAAATCTGTACTCTTGAACTCTCTTCATACATTTTGTTAAATCAGTAGGATCCTTTAAGGGTTTACTTAGGTTATTGGAAGATAAAAGATTTCCTAGGTCTTTTCTTTCATTCTCTAGTCCCTCCTTTATGACCTCCTGCTCTCCAACATACCATGTCCCCTCCCCTTTTCTTTTTCTACTGAAACATTTAGTGTAGAATAGTCTATGTGACTGGATGTCAGAGAGGTCAATGAAAGAATAGAATAAGGAGAAAGGAGTTTCATACACACACACACACACACACACACACGTAAGGAGTCAGAACTATTTGAGACATTCCATGTATTAATTCATTTAATACTCCTAATAAACCTATGAGGTGAGTACAATTTTTTTTCAATTTTTTTTAAGACACATTTATTCAGCGTCATGATCAGACTATTACATTTAGCAATCAACAGCATGGGTGCAAATAAGAAATATCTACATTAAAACCCTTTGTTGGAATGCTTTATACTTTCCACAGAACAGAAACTAAAATAACCTGTTATACAATTAGTCACAAATACAGTCCTTGAGTTTTTTCCCCATACACATGAGTATTGTCTAAAACATGTCTTCTTTGTAGCAGCTAGGCCCTGCCACCACTGTGCTTGGCTGAGTTCAGAAATCTGTTGTAACCTGTAGCTTCCCTGTCACTTTTCCGGCTCTCCTCTCCTGCTAAGCTTTGTTTCCTGGCAGTAATTAAAACCTTCTGCCACTGCCATAGCTACTGCTGCTGCTGGAACCACCATAGCCACCTTGATTTCATGGTTTGGCAAAGTATTGGCCTCCACCACCATAGGGGCCAGAGCTTCTGCCTCCAAAATTTCCTCCCTTCATGGGTCCAAAATTTGAAGATTGATTGTTGTAATTGCCAAAATCATTATAGCTTCTGCCACCTCCAAAGTTGCTTCCATCATTACTAAATCCGTTATAGCCATCCCCACTGCCACCATATCCACCACCACCTCGACTACCACCAAAGCCACCTCAACCCTTGAAGTTCCCTCCATGACCAAAGTTGTCATTTCCATCAAAACCATCTCCACCACCACCACCAAAGTTTCCAGAACCACTTCGACCTATTTGGCTGGATGAAGCACTAGCCATCTCTTGCTTAGATAGGGCTTTCCTTACTTCACAGTTGTGGCCATTCACAGTATGGTATTTTTGAGTGACAATCTTGTCTACAGAGTCATGGTCATCAAATGTTACAAAAGCAAAACCCCTCTTTTTGCCACTGCCTTGGTTGGTCATGATCTCAACTACTTCAATTTTCCCATACTGTTCAAAATAATCTCTTAGATGATGTTCTTCAGTGTCTTCTTTAATGCCGCCAACAAAAAATCTTTTTCATAGTTAAGTGGGCACCAGGTCTTTGAGAATCTTCTCTTGAGACAGCCCTTTTTGGTTCCACAACTCTTCCATCCACCTTGTGTGGCCTTGCATTCATGGCTGCATCCACCTCCTCCACAGTGTCATATGTGACAAACCCAAAGCCTCTGGAGCACTTGGTGTTTGGATCTCTCATTACCACACAGTCCATAAGTGTTCCCCATTCCTCAAAATGGCTCCTCAGCCTTCATCAGTTGTTTCAAAGCTCAGACCTCTGGTGAAGAGCTTCCGTAGCTGTTCAGACTCTTTGGGAGACTCTGACTTAGACATGACGGTGGTGGGAGTCGTTAAAGTCAAAACTGATACTCAAATCTCTACCAAACTAGTTCAAGACCTACTATCTTGTTTCCCAACACATCCTTTCATGTACTCTTTAAGAGTAGTGACTGTGTAAGTACCGTTTCCAGAAGGAAATTAGGAGCAATAAAGCAGTGTTTAAAGAGGGAAAATTCTGGAGTCAGAGAGATATAAGTTGTAATCACACCTCTGCTATTCATTAGCATTGCTATCCTTATTAAATCATCTAACCTTTCAAAAGTTCAGTTTTCTCCTCTGAAAAATGAGAATAATAAAATATTCTATTTCAAAGAATTGCTACAAGCATTAAATGTAAAACACTTCATCTATCTCAAGTTCATAATAAATGTTAGCTACTATTACATATTATGATCATTGACTTTCTTTTTTTATATTATCTCATTTAAACACTTGATTACCACATCAATAAAATATTTTTTCTCTTTACAGATGAAAAAACAGGCTCAGAAATGTTAACTTTATGTCCCAGTAGTTAAACATCCAGTTAAGCATCAATCTTTTACAACTAAGTTCCTCCATACTTTTCACTGTTCCATATTACCTGCTTTATTTTCGACCTTGGGAGCAGATAGAATGGCATACTGGCTAAAAATATCTAATTTGGCATTATATTTCCTGAGTGTCCATGCTTGTTGGAAAATATTTGGCATACTTAAAACTTCATCTAAGCCTCAGTTTCCTACTTTACAAAATAAGAATAATAACAGTATATATCTAAGAGTTTTCAGGAATAAATGGGATTATTCATCTAGTAAAGGTTTTATTTTTTTTTATTTTTTTATTTTTTTATTTTTAGTTTTTTTAAAAGATTTTTTATTTATTCATTTGACACAGAGAGAGAGATCACAAGGAGGCAGAGAGGCAGGCAGAGAGAGGGGAGGAAGCAGGCTCCCCGCTGAGCAGAGAGCCCAATGCAGGCCTCCATCCCAGGACCCTGGGATCATGACCTGAGCCGAAGGCAGTGGCTTTAACCCACTGAGCCACCTAGGCGCCCATCTAGTAAAGATTTTAATACAGTATCTGCCATATATTAAGTACCCAAAAAAGTAGTTTCTGTCTACTTTCTTGGGAATCAATTAGTCTTGAAAATGTTACTGTTGTTCAAAAGTGTTTTCATTTTATTATTTAGAATTATGTTAAATTTAATTTGTAATCTACATAAGAAATCCAGGCATCTAGCTTGATTACTTTATATTTGTTTCATGTCTCAAAAATGTTATCCTCCAGATTACTAATCCAGAGGTTGAGAATTTAAACTTGTTTATAAAAACAAAATACATTTTTGAATGACGAAAACATTTTACCAATGAAGACATACTCAAAAACATTACAAAATATGAAAATAGTTTCAAGCGAGGGTTAAAGCTCATTTTGTAATTAATAAAAGTATGAGAAATATATATAGCTCCAAGATGAGAAATTTGAAAATGACTTTTAAAGATATTTACTAAAAATAGAGTATATTATTTGAAGAGTTGTTAGTTTGCTGTTTTTTTAAATTATTATTTTATTTTGATGAAATTTCACATTTGAAAAAAGTTGAAAGAATAAACAAAAAAATCCCTGGGTACTCTTCAAATATATTTCCCCAATGTTAACATTTACTATATTTACTTTGCACTTTTCTTTGTGTGTGTGTGTGTGTGTGTGTGTATGTATGCACGTGTGTATATATATTTAGATAGATTTTAGAACTTAAAAAAATAAGTTATGTACATGATGCCACTTTTGCCCCTAAATAGTTAGGTGTATATTTCTCTTATATTAATATCTGCTATAAAATTAGAATACTCAGGAAGTTAACATTGAAACAATATTATTCTCCAATATATAACCCACTGAGCCACCCAGGTGCCCTATTATTCTCCAATATATAGACTTTACTGAGATTTTATTTGTTCCAATAATATCTTTTATAGCAATATAAAATCTAAGATCCTGTGTTGAATTTATTTTTCATATTTCTTTAGTCTTTTAATCTGGAATCATTCTTGAATATTTTCTTGTATTTCATGGTATTGACATTTTGTAGTAATTTTGTAGAGTATCCCTTAATTTCAGTTTGTGTGGTTTTTCCTCATGATTAGGTTATACACTTGTGGTACTTTGTAATAGTCCTATTATTAATTAGATTTTCCATCATTAGTTTTAGCTTCTATTGGTGATTTTTGCCTGAACTGATCAGTACATATTAAGATACTGGCAAGTGTTGACTTTCTAATCCCGTTATTCCCACTACATGAGTTAATTGTGTCTTACTTTGTAATGGGAGAGAGAACAATCATGAAATATTTTTCATGTACACAAACAAAATTACAATCTATTAAGTGCTGAGAAGGAAACAGTGAATACACTGATGTTGAGAATGACTTGGGGGAGTGTTACCTTCACTTGTGGTCAGTGAAGTGAGTGATATTTAAGTTGAGAGTTTAAGAATAAAAAAGGAGTTTGTCATGTAAAGAATGGGGGTAGTTCAAACAAAGAGAACTGCTCTGGGTTAAAGAGAGGTGGTATATACCAGTGTGGCAGAGTATAGTGAGCAGTGGACAGAAGATGAGGGATTTGACCAAAATTCCATTTTATCAATATTACTTTGAAAATAAGTAAAATAGTGGCACCTGGGTGGCTCAGTTGGTTAAGTGTCTGCCTTCAGTTCAGGTCATGATCCCAGGATCCAGTCCTGCATTGGGCTCCCTGCTCAGCGGGGAGTCTGCTTCTCCCTATGTTGCTCCCCGCTCTTGTGCTCTCTCTCTCTCTGGCAAATAAATAAATTAAATCTTAAAAAATATATAAAATGATCTGTTAAAGAAAAAGTATAGTGCCATTGTCCTGGCTGACCAGGAGTGCAGTTGACAGGAAGAGGTGAGGACAGGGTGGGATAAGCAGTTGTAGTGAACTCAAAGTTATATTGAGTTTTGTAAGTTTTGTAAGGAGAATAATAGCCTGGAAACAACAGTGGAGGAATAAAGAAGACTCAGAAGTGGAAAGGGTTGGGACATGAAGAAGGATGGGGTTTTGGGTAACTTTAGGCTGATTCAGGCAGTATGGGCCTGAGAATCTGGGTAGGATCAGGCAGGTATGTCTTCTGGTTGTGGTATCCTGGAATGTAAGGAGATGAATTCAAAGATGGTAGCCTAGAAGTTCTAGTCCAGTGGTGGTCCTGAATGCTGTCATTTATGGCATGGAGCTTAGGGTTGGAGTCTAATTGGGAGGTAGGGATGAACTAGGTAAGGGACTGGAGGGATTTTTGGCTGAGCCTTTCTAAATGTTATGGACCTTTTTATTGATGATTCCCTGTGATGTCTCATGTCTCATGCTGTAATGTTGGCACTTAATGGCCCAACAACACAATAACACTATATTTAAAGTTTTAATAAATGCACTTTGCTGTGAATTATATTACAGACTTTTATTTTATTACTTGCCTACAGCTTGGTTTTCTATTCACTGTGGATTAATTTTTAAGTTCTTTGGTTTATGGGAAACCTAGACTCATATGAGGAGCTTATAATCTAATTATAAACCTGTGAAGAGGCATTGTGTAAAAGATTATTACATTTGGTTAGAGTTTCTATTAGATGACTTCTAAGGTCTCATCCTACTGAGAGTCTATGATTTAATGATTCTAACATTATTCTTTTTTTTTTTTTTACCACAGAGTGAACTAGAAAAGTAAAGGGTGTTAAATGTGACCTGAAGGAAAAATCAACTCTAATAAAGACATGTTTAGTGGGAATGATTCCTAAGCTTTTGTTCATTCAGTGGAACTGACACTTATGTAGGTACAGATTTATGGTAGATTTAAAGTCATGTTTCAATTGAATGGGTAAGTCGTAAAAATAAATAAATGAATAAATAAATAAATAAATAAACAAACATTTATTACAGGGTTTCAAAAAGCTTCACAAGGGCCTAGGAGAGACTAGGCCCTTATTTTACATCCACTGATTAAATAAGCCATATATAATTGTGCTATAAACTTGACCAAATTAGTAGCTTTTTCCCCAGCTTTTACTGATTGAAATAATGAACCAGTTTTATACCTTGTAAAAATATAGCAAATGATAGTTAAGGTATAACATCTTCTGGGTGCAAAGTTACCTCTGTTGACTGAAAAAATAATAGACTTCCACTATTGTAAAGAATGAGTTTGTCTCCTCATAAATATTCTCTTCACAGACATTCCCCTATGATTAATTAATGGCCTTAATTTGCAAGAAGTTAGTCTGTAGCTGTGGAAAGGACATAAAAAGGTGACTTACCTGAGATCAAAGCCATTCCAATTGTTAAATATTATAATGAAGAAAATACAAGCCACCTACTCCTACATTTTTATAATTTTTCAAATATTTTCCCTCAGATGCTCTGGGCAAAAGGACAGCTGCTTGTTTATGAGGCAGACTTAATTACTTTAAACACTGCAGACTGAACCACGCACCTGTAACATGTGTCAGCTGCGGGGTCATTTTTGGCAATATCCTTACATTCACTCCTAACAAAGTTTAGTATCTATTTAGTTAATATGTTGCAAGAACTAATTTATTCGGAGCATATGGTCTAACAAATGTTGAATACATTTTCAGATGTTGGGGGTATATGTTTAGGATCCTGGAACATTGTGGATTCTTACATAGAGCCCCATAGACTTTTGAAAGGCCTGGAGGAAAGTAGTCCAGCAATCTTAATTCATAAGTGAGGGAACTATTCTGATCATTAGAGGGAGGGAATAAATTTCTTCCCATTCTCTTAACAAAGAAAATATTTTCTCATGCTAAATATTTGCCAATGAAAGAAACCTTGATCATAAATAGCGGTGTGAAACATTTGTTCATGGGTTCTTTTTATATATCAAATATGAAAACATATTTATGGAGTGATGACCTGATTTTAAAAATAAGTACTGTGTTCATTACATTGAGCCACTTAACAAATGTATATAAATGTAGCATTTCTATTTTTATGTGATAGGTACTTTGCCGGTATATAGAAGGGAAGTTCAGACAAATGTATGGATTGAGAGATTAATTATTAGGTTCTTATGTTATATAATTGATACTCCAGAAAACTTTAGTTCCTAAATGAGGGTACTTAATTCTGATAGTTACTTCCAAAATATGTGTCAGTGCCCTTCTACCAAAAACTACCCTAAACATACTTTGATCCAAACAAGTCAGGTTTATTGGTACATTGCAGAAAGGGAGATTGGACAGATGAGGAATCATAGGGCGGCTCAGTCAGAAGGTGTTAGAAAGGATATATAATGTGATATGGACTTGTATTGGGTAATTTGGGAGAAGTTTCAAGGAATGGTCCTTTTCCTGTGTTAGACACTGCCAGGAAGCAGAGGTAATTCTGTGTTTGGGTTTAATAAATCTTACTAAAGTTGAAGTTGTTATTGGTAAAGATTAAGCAGTTACTGATAGGGGCCAAATAGGGGCTGATTTAGCAGCCACAATAGAGGATGTGTGTGGATTTTTGTTGTTTGTTCAATGTTCTTGTTTTTGTCTGTGCTCAAATATTTCTACAGAGTGATCTTATTTTGTCTTGACTGATGACAGTCACAGAGTGGCCCTATCTGACGTTGGTGCTCTATGAAAATGTTTTTGTTCAGTAAACAAGCTCCGTGGCCTAGCAGTGAGGGTCAGACCAATTTACAGTAACCATCAAGACCTACCTGATAGTGTCAGGCCAGCTGCCAGAGACTGATTTCTCTTTTCCACATGTAACAGCATATACTTCGAACTGCACATTTCACGACAAAATGATTTCATGTGTAATATAATTTTCCAACTTTTCCAAATTTCATGCTTCCAAATTTCAGTAATGTCTATCCCCGTCACAGGATTGTAAACTCCACAAAGCAGAGATGACGAGATGAGGACACAGTAAGCCTTACCTTGGAGTTGTTCAGTGAACACATATTTACAAGGGACACTTAAAAGTGTAATAGGATGAAGGGGAGGAAATAGGCAAAATTCTGTATGTCCATAAACAGAAGGTCAAATATAACTGAGGATGAACTGTGTAGTAAGTTCAGAGATGTGGTTAGAAATCTGAAGACATGCATACAATAGATATACCTGAGACAGGTTTACATACAATGAATAGCTACCTTATAAGAGAATAAATGATGGAGCAATAGAAGGATGTTCAGGAGTAAAGCAATCTCTGACCCAAAGAAAGGCAGCGACAACAATGGAGATTACATCTTTAGAGGTTTAAGTGCATATAAGGAGAATATGCTCAAGGACATCATTTTTCCTTTAACATTCTAACTGAATCTGTGGCACTGTGGAAAGGATATATCAAGTATATATTCAAGTATATATATGTTCAAGTATACATATGTTCAAGTATACCTTGAACAATATGTATCAGGTACTGTGTTAAGGGCTAAAATCATAACAGTAAATAAGAGAGATGGGATTGTGTAAGTAATACTTTTTTATTATCATCCATACTGTTCAATCTTTACTTCTTTTGTCTAAAATCATGGGAAGGACCTAAAATCTAAGAGGTGATTAAAATGAGAAAACTATTATTTTATTCACGAGACATTGGGTCAGATCCCACAGCTGGCAAATATATTCTCCAGATGAGCAACTATTGTTTTTGAATGAATGGAATCATATAGTTGTATAGGAATTTTATAGAGTCTGCACCAGAGAGTTATCACAAGAAAAAAAAAACATTGCTAAATCAATTCTGATATTTTATTAAAAGGCCAGACTACTTTCTGCATCTCCATTATCTGTGAATTGGTAAAGTTTTCCAAGCAAAGTCATTTATTTCAATCTATGTTCCATATCAGCCTTTTCCTTGAAAGTGGCAGCTTTTCCTATTTATTTTTCTTATGTAGTTTAAAATCTGCATTTTATTCATTTTCCAATAGTATATATTGGTACAGTATTTATTAAACAGAAATTCAGAGAAGAATTGTTTCTCTTTTGCTGGAGCTTAAGTTTGATATCATTCAGTTTTATGTCTGAGTTCTGATGCATAAAATTTACAAGAACAAAGAATCATGTTAATGAAATCACAGAATTTCACGGAGGTGACCAAACTGATGTAGAAATTTGCAGATGATAAAAAATGTATATTAAAAACTGTCATAGCCCATAAAGTTTGTGTTGCTATTATTTGTCATACCTTTTCATATTAGGTACCCTTATGTGGATTTAGTGTGTAAAGTTTTGAAAATTGTGGCATCCTCTGCAAAAACAAAGTTCAGCTGTGCTCTGTGTTCATTTTGTTAAGAGGAAAACAAAGGTGCTGATTAATAATACCATGCTTGGGAGCTCTCCATTTATTTTTGCCTTAATTATTTGCCATAAATAAGAAAGAATGATATTGAACACCTTTTCTTGTTGTACCCTTCTTCATTTAGTTTGGAGAGTGGAAAATATCACAAATTAATAAATGTTCAGTGCCCTCTCCTTGTCCTCTCATCTTTCACATTTGGTGTACATTGTGAAATGGGCTGCACTTTTTTTGCAATCCAAATGTATCAGGAAGTTGCACATTGACCTTAGAAAAATATCTGATGAATATACAATTGATTGTATTATATAAGAAATACAAAATAAATATTGGTACATTATTGCTATAATGATGTATTTTACTAAATTGCTGATTGTCAACTGTTAGATACAGGAATTTGTAATATAAATTGAGTAATTCTGAATGAGTAGTGCAGGGCACATACAGCATGTTTCTCCATACACACAAAAAAGTAACAATAATTTTTATTCAATTTAATTGAACGTAACTGAGTATTATTGGTTGCTAAGAGGGTCAATCTTAAAAGTTTTCATCACAAGAAAAAAGAAGTTGTAGCTATGAGTGGTGATGGATGTTAACTAAACTCATTGTGGTAATCATTTTGCAGTATAGATGTATACCAAATCATTATTTTATGTACATAAAATGAATACAGGGTTGTATGCCAGTTGTTACTCAATTTAAAAAGCATTATTAGAATTTTCTTTGAGGCAAATCTGGAGTTTTGGGGGAAATTGGTGCAAATAGAAAGATGTATAGTTGATCCTTAAATAACACGAGGTTTAGGGGTGCCTACAGTTGAAAATCCACATATAACTTTGACTCACCCAAAGCTTAACTGCTAATAGTTTACTGTGGACCAGAATCCTTATTGATAACATGAAGTTGATTGATACATGTTTTGTATGCTATAGGTATTTTAAATTACATTCTTACATAAAGTAAGCTAGACAAAAGAAAATACTATAAAGAAAATCATAAGGAAAAGCCAGTACATTTACGGTATTGTATTTTATTGATAAAACTCCACATATAATTGGACCCACACAGTTCAAACCTGTCTTGTTTAGGAGTCAACTGTACTTATAGTTCTTAGGTATTTCTTAGATACATAATGCGTAAAACCAGACAAATATTGCTAGTGTCTGAATTCTATATTTTGTTACTAATATATATGTGTTGCAAAAAACCAGATTATGGAAATCAGACACTTCCCACTAATATACTAATATTTTGAAACTTCTCAGTAATGGAAAGGTAGAAACTATATAGTTTGGGAACTAATACTTAATACTACGTAGCAGGATTTCATATTTCTGAATTTAATGAAGGTAAAAGGTTAATTTAAAAAAATCCTTTGAGGGACGCCTGGATGTCTCAGTTGGTTAAGTGTCTGCCTTTGGCTCAGGTCATGATCTCAAGGTCCTGGGCTCGAGCCCCCCCATCAGGCTCCCTGCTCAGTGGGGAGTCTCCTTTTCCCTCTGCCTCTGCCTGCTGCTCCCCCTGCTTATGTGTTCATGCTTTCTCTGTCAAAAAAACAAATAAAATCTTAAAAAAAAAAGAAGAAATCTGTTGAACCTAAATTGGGTAGCAAGAATAATAGTACATTCTATGAAGATGAAAGGTAGATTCATTGAGTCCTTATAAGATTTCTCCTTTTTCTGAGGAATTTGTAATAACCTTAAATATATGGTTAAGGGGATAGTTTTCATTTATGGACACTTGCCTCTATGTGTTACATGTTGAACTTGGCCTTTTCCTTATTTTGTCCCCTAATGAGGGAGCTTGTTGCTAATTTTTAGTAGTAAAAGTTGACTTGTGCATTTGCTGGAAGGATAGTCTTTTAGTGGAAGTCTCTTATCAGTTGATTGCATGCAATAGGGGGCCCCAATCCTCACTAGGAAATGCTTCTCATAGTTACCAGCCCGTTTCACTTGAGAAAAATGCCAACAACAAAATTGCACCAAGGTGGCAGCTCTTTTCCACATCTGCTGATACACTCACTGTCAGTCAGTGTTCTCCTTGGAGTCTGAGTTCTTTTTGGCACAACTGATGTATAAAAGAGGCATTTTCAATTTCCTATTTGGACCCAGCTTAAAGTTCAGTTCCCTTGCACTTATATGACACATTCTATAGATCATTTAACATTTCAACTTAATAATTCTTCACACAAGACAATTCGAAGGAATATAAATGTTTTAAAAGGATATTTTGACTCAACTGGCTTTCTTTCAAGTGGTTTTATACTTTTCTTTTCTCAGTATATTTTATTTTCTCAGTATGTTGATTGAAGATAACCTTTTGAAATGAATTCTAGTATTTGATTTTTACTTTCTCTTATTAAAGTGTTCACGTTAAAATGTTTTAAAAATGACTTAAATGCAATATTTTATAATTTTAGCTGTGTTGTATTTTTATAAGTGAAAATTATCAAGAGAAAACATTAGCTTCTATATTCCTCTACTGGAATTGCTAATAGTGACTTTTTTGTAGTGGCAAAAAACTAATTTAAAAAAACAAAAACCAGTAGACTCTCATTTAACAAAATTAACTTCTACTCACCACAATCACCACCACAGAATTTCTCATTTAACTAAATTCATATGTGTCTAAATGTTGAGCATGCAGAGCTAAAAAGGCTCAGTCTAGTAATCATTACAAAACAGCTTTTTATTAGAAGTATAAATTCCAGGTGCGTCTCTAATGTAAAGAATCCAGAAACTTCTAGCTCTGCTATTTTATGACCTTAGGCTACATGATTAACATTCTTAGGTCTGTATTTCCCTCAAGTTTAAAAGAAACTGGTTTTGGCTTATGATCCTAAAAATCCATATGCATATTAAAATCTTGTAAATAAAATGATATTTTAAAGGGATTAAAGCAAATACCTTTTTAGGCAGCCAAATTAAAATTATATTCTATGGATAAGAATTATTTTTTAATATGAATATTCACCTTAATTTCTACCCAGCCTTTCAACATATGTGGTTAGTAGAATTTTGTAGTACAGTTTTGAGGTCATTGGTCCTTTTATTTAAATAATTTGAAGGGCACCAATAATTGCTGTCTTTTAATATACTAAATCATGTAATTTTAGAATCAGAAAATATTTTAGAAATTATTAAAAAAGCTTTTCCTTAAATATTAGAAAAAAAGGAGACCTAGAAAATTTGAATGACTTGCCAAGGTAACTTATTGGATAACAAAAACTAAAAGTTAAAGATTTTAAGTGATCGGGCGCCTGGGTGGCTCAGTGGGTTAAAGCCTCTGCTTTCGGCTCAGGTCATAATCTCAGGGTCCTGGGATCGAGGCCCGCATCGGGCTCCCTGCTCAGCGGGGAGCCTGCTTCCCCCCCTCTCTCTGCCTGCCTCTCTGCCTACTTGTGATCTCTCTCCCTCTGTGAAATAAATAAATAAAATCTTTAAAAAAAAAAAAAGATTTTAAGTGATCATCTCAGTTCTGCAGATCAAATTAGATATCAAAAGATTAGACATTAAACTGTTCAACATTAACTCAAACTAGTCTTAAATATTTGTTTTAATATTTGTGCATTGGTTGCATAACCATTGATGGTTGTAATTTAATGCACTGACTTCACGTTTGTGTGCATATGAAAAAAAGTATTGGTTTGATGATGGTATCACATTTGAGTAATTTTCTCTTTGATAGTTTATCACTGGGTATCTCCCTGACCTAATAAAATTAAATAATCATTTAGCTTTTATTTTTCACACTTTGTGGAATGTTCAAATTAGTTCAAAATAGCCAACTATTTATATTTACTGTATTCGTTGACTCAAAAATATGCTTGGAATCTGTCTTTACAATAAAGTAAACTATTCATGTTCTACATACACCTCTACACACAAAGTTCACCTATGTAATTTGGCAGATGCAAGTAATCAGAATTTTTATTCTTTTCAGATTTTAGAAAAATTAAATTTTCAAAATTATAAAAATTCTTGTTATTTATATCAAGTTGGGCAATTATCAGATCCCTTTAATTTATTATGAAGATGTTGGGGAAAGAGTAACTTGCACCTAATTGACATCATAAATGTGAATCAAAGCATTTTATTTGCTTCATGATAATGCTGCCTATTTTTACCTCATGTCTAGTAATCTTAGTTATAAAATATATTATGTCCACAAACCAAGTATGTTTTTGTCTTCATTTATGTAAAATTTTGTCTTCGTTTATCTAAAATTTTAAAAATTAATCTCTTTTATGTCTTCATTTACTTATAATTTAAGAATTATGAATATTTTCCTAAGGGAAATTACTCTGGAACCTATTTATATTTAGGCTAAAATTATGTTCTGCCTTTTAAAGAAAGTTTGCCACCACTTTTTTTAAAAAAAAGTTGTGCCACCAGAAAAATAAGAACACAACACCAACTACATTTAATTTTCAAATAAAATAGTTAAGCATGTTTTATATGATTATTAATGGAATTATTGATGTCATTATTATACACTAAAATGATGATTTTTTTATTTGATAGTTTTCCTTAAGTTCACAATTTTTTTTATCTCTCTTGGTTTTCAGTCAAGTGTATATGGAATCCAACATGATGCTAATAGCTGTTTGGATGATTTTATTCACATGAGCTGAAATTTGTTAAAATTTTCTGGAAAATGGAGATGAGGAGAAAGATATAACTCCCAAATAGACTCTAATCGTAATAAAAAAAAAAGCTTATGTATTTTGAATTTTTACTATTGATGTTAAACACTGCTATTTACCAAAAACGTAATTTAAAATATTAAGCATCTACTGTATACAAATTAAATTTCAGTGATTAAATCTTATAATAAATGGAGAGATATGGTGGGCTGGGCAGTATATTCTATAACCTATTATTTTACAAGAATAAAAACCATGATCATGTGTAATATGGTTATTATTGGTTCTGACAGCAATGGAAGACTAAAGAGGACCCAGCAGAGATACATTGGACTTACTCAAGTGTTGTGAATTCATGAGGCCTCTCATGATGCTATTTTCTACTCTTGCACTGTTAAAAACTGATCATCCTCGCAGGAAAAAGTTGGAAATGTCCCTAGAGCTTTTTTTTCATTCCCCTGGAGCTTATTTTAATAGCCTTACAGGCATCTAATAAATTTTTTATTTATTCAGTGTCTTTAATTATATTCAGGTGTTAAATTGTCTTTTAAGCCATCCCGAAGGTATAGTTGTTGAGGTGCCAGGCTGCACAAATAATAATCCTGTACTTAGTGCTTTGGAAGGAAGAAAATATTGTTTGTGCTAAGCAAACTTGTCAAACAGATTAAAAATGATCTAATTATGTGAAAAACTGTTAAGCCTACAATATATATATATTCAAAAGTATTGATCTTTATTTTTATTTTTTTAAAGATTTTATTTATTTATTTGACAGAGAGAGAGAGAGATCACAAGTAGGCAGAGAGGCAGGCAGAGAGGGAGGAGGAAGCAGGCTCTCTGGCGAGCAGAGGGCCTGATGTGGGCCTCGATCCCAGGACCCTGAGATCATGACCTGAGCTGAAGGCAGAGGCTCTAACCCACTGAGCCACCCAGGCGCCCAAAAGTATTGATCTTTAATATGATATAATCTGCCCTTGATTGGTTAGTATCAGTAAAGCAGGGCTATTACCACTGATATTTGAAATGCATTTTTATTTTTATTTTTTTATTTTTTATTTTTTTGGTATCATTTAGCCCTTTGTTACATACACAGAGGGTACTTGTAAGGACATGTTGACTTGTGTGTGTGTGTGTGTGTGTGTGTGTGTGCGCGTGCGTGCGTGTGTGTGTGTGTGTGTGTGTAATGATAACATTGTAAGATTATACAGTTTAAGAGAAAGATAATATCTATTCCAAACATAACATTTCTATTCTAAATGAAGAAGATTCCTTTGTTCTTTTAGCATATTTATTTCTTGAAGAAATTGTTCACTATCTCTGTGAAAGGACAACTTCTTTAGCCTCTCTGAGCCTCATTTTTCTTATCTGGAATCTGTAGAAGTTGTATCATAGAGCTTTAGTGAAGGTTAAATAATATCAGGTATTCACAAGAAAAGGTTCTTCCCCATCCCCACCTCTGCATATTTGATTTGGTTCCATATTCCCGTTTTCCACCTATTTTAAGACTATTTTGTTGACTTAGTTGCATGTGTATTTGTCAGCAGTCTTAAGTATTCTGGGAAGAATATACTTATATATTAATACAAATTAGTTATGGGTATAAAAAGTCTTTTGTTTTAATTTGGTTTTTCATCATGTAAAATATAGGAAGTGATTCAAAATATGGAATCATGTGGTATAGTTATTTCTGGCTCATAACAATTCATTTTTTTTTAAAGATTATTTATTTATTTATTTGACAGAGAGAGAGAGAGATTACAAGTAGGCAGAGAGGCAGGCAGAGAGAGGAGAAAGCAGACTCCCTGGTGAGCAGAGACCCTGAGATCAGGACCTAAGCCGAAGGCAGAGGCTTTAACCCACTGAGCAACTCTGGTGCCACCAACAATTCACTTTTCAGAGTGGTATTTTCTTTGCCTAAAAATCAGCTTTACCTAAAAATGCTAAAAAAATTAGCATTTTGACTAATTCAGTTATATAACTAAAATAACAGATATAACACTACACCTCATCCATAAACCTATAATAATGACTAAATGATATGTTTTGCAAGACATCAAAAATAAGAATTTTTAGATACTTAATACTTCATAACTAGAAATCCTCTTTTTCCCTTCCACTGTTAACCTGTTAATTTTTCTAGAGATTTATTTCTCAAGACTCTTGAGATTTACTAGGTGTCAGGCTCTATGCTAAGGGCCTTGTATATATAATGTAATATAATGTAATGTAATTAATATAATATAATATAATATAATATAATATAATATAATATAATAATCTTCACAATAACCTGAGATTGGTAACTATTATGTCCTGACATACAAAACTGAGGCACAAAGAAGTTAATAACTACCCAAGGTTACACAATGACTGAGTATTTGAGCTAAGATTTGAACCTAGCCATCTGATTTCAGAAACTATACTTTTAACCTATATTCTACATCATCTCTATTACTTCTAGTATGTACTTTTTATGTGGAAATAGGTGGGCTACTCCATGCGCTGAATGGTTTCTCTAGTAGTTGTAGAATATTATCACTGAATAATGACAAATTTTTTTCTTGATCCCTGGAAGATAGATTGAAACCAGACTAATACTGCTATGTGAACTCTATGGTCATATAAAAAAGGTGGGAATGTTTTTCTTTTCTGCAATGCCAGTAATCCAGAAGGTGCTGGCACCTCACCATGCTAATGTCACTGATTCACTTCTGTATCCACTTTAATGAATTCATTTGGGCAACACACATTTTCACCACAATGCTGAAGTTTTTTATTATAATGCATTCTTTAAAGGGAGTTCACCACCAGCATAAGGAAGTGTCGTGGAGCTTAATTTCAGTGTGTGAAAAATTTGATTTGGAATATCGGTGAATTGATTCTGAAATCTGAATTGAACTCTGGCTCATTTGTCACCTACTGTAAAGATTTATTTGCTCTTAGGCATGTGTTCTTAAATCTAGCCTGTGGTTTTAATTTTGGCACTGACTGTTTAGCATTCGACTTAATTTTCTTTCTAAGACAACCATTGGAAATGATAAAGATAATGAAGATCAGGGTGTCTACAGACTGGAAATTTATTACTGTTTTTTCAGGTATTTTATGACTTTTTTTTCCTCCTAAGTTGAAATAAAAAATTTTTTAAAAGGGTTTTTGGGTCTATGTATCTTCTGTATGTCAGTGAGCATTCCATTAGTATTAAAAATGTAATAGGTAGGTGTCTCCACATTTAGGGTTTGAATATATTTATAGCTGTGCTGTGATTGAAATGATTTCAGGGATGTAGAATTTTTGTGTATTTTTTTTATTCTGTTAAGTGACTGTTTGAGTATGTGACATTACGTGTTCTCCTGAGGTCAAAGAAAAAAAATATTTTAAAAGAGGAGCTGAAAAAAATGTAGAGATAGCTGTATCCACGGCAACAGCATAACACCCATAGAAAAGGGAGTGAGAGTGTGGTGGCTGGATAGCTGTGTGGCAACAGTGAGTCCAGGAGGGGAGAAGGAAGGAAAGTTTCGAACAGGACTGTAGTGGGCTTTTGAAATGTGTTAGGTGTAGCCATTAATAAACCTGATCACTGCCTTTTTAGCATTTTTCAGTCTCTTAAACATCATACTTGTGATTTTAATTAAAAAGAACAATTGGAAAATTTAGATGTGGTATTAAGTCAGTTAATATGCACCTGAAGTTTATGTCATCATGGATATATGCTATGGGAAATTAAAAGCAATTATTGAGAAAGAAAATTCTGTATGATTCATCAATGACATATATTTGTGAAGAATTGAAATATGTGTCTGTAAAATAACTTTGAAATTTATAAAGGCATGAGCCTTATTTTGTAATTGTTTTTATTTCTGCAATATGAGTGTGCAAACATGCATATATATGTATATAATGATTTTTATATGCATATATAAAAGCACTGCTACATTCTTCTAGAAAGTTTGTTCCTTCATTTTGTCATATATTTTAGTTACTATAGGAGATAAATGTGAACACTGATAGCACTAGAGCAAATCCTTTCTAATAAATTGAAACTTTTGAAAATGGTATATATTGAAATTCTGAGTTTCTAGTGTTATACTTTTTTTTAACAAATCTAAGCTAAATTGTTAAGCATTATACCAAAGCTCCAAAGAAAAAAGTTAGAAGTTGTTAAAATATACCTTGTGAGCCCAATTCTGCCTTACTCCTAACAAAGGAATCATTCCAGTGTAGAATTTGTCTTCTGCTTATTCCTGGAGTGCTTTGAGTTTTATCCCAAGGTAAATATATGAAAGCCCCTTAAAATGATCAAAAGATAAAGTGATTAATTCTCCCACTATTCTGAATAGTAAGATATTTTCTGACCTTTGCAGTGTGCTGATCTGAAATGTAGTGTTTACTGTGTGTTTCTGTTACTTTTTCTTCCTGTTTTTTCTCACTTCCCCCTTTCCTTCTTTCCCTCACTCCTACCACCTTCTAATGATGCTTGATTTATTACCTGAGTTATTTGAAGCCTCATTATAAAACGGATTTATAAAATTCAACCATCGCCTATGAGTTTCTTTCCAAATAATGTATGTCTTTAAAATCAGGAGTATTTTCTTGATATTTAATTATACTTTAATCCTACATACACATTGTTCCTTGTAGCTATTAAAATGTAACCAAATTTATTTTCCATTCTTTTCTCCCAAATGTAATATATTATTCTATCTTAATGATATCTTAGTACGTGGTCTCTAAGTTCTTTACTTGATGAACTCTTTCTTTAATCAAAATAGTATCTCAAGCATTAAAAAAAAAAGTATGAAGAAAGATATTGTAGTTGGAATGAGGGTGTTTGTGTGAAGTATCTCTAGAGTTTCAATTAGATTGTAACTCTGTTAGAACTTCTGTGACTTTTTGTCATTTTTATACCCTTAGTGCATAGACAAGCACCTCAGACAAAGCAGGCTCATTATTCCCTCAGGTGTAAAGAGAGGGCTCTTTGAGGGATTTATATGGAGGAAAGCTTTCAAAACAATGTTCTATATTCTGTTAGCCAGTGATCCTGAATTTCTATCCTATTAATGTAGTTGATGTTACATATATTAACATTGAGAGGAGTTATTTGGAGGCATACAAATAATTGGGAGCCATACAAATATTTGGAGTAGTGTATTAGTAACTCCAGATAAAGTCAAGAAGATGTTTCAAACTAATAAGTGTCTAGGTATTTTTCATTTGTTAACTAGTGAAAAACTCTTGAGATTTCAGTTGGCTGTAGAGATCCATGATGGATTTTAGGCATTCTAGGAATGGCCTTGAGAGCAGTCCAAAGGGAAGGGTAGTGTTTGTGGAGCTGGGGCTCTGAAAGAAGCCTGGATCATCATCATACACCATGGGCTTCTCAGTTTAATGATGTTTCCTTATATTTTGGGAAATGTTAGGTGATTAATATATAATCCATCCTCTAAAATATGAAAATGTGTCTGTTGAAAAAATAGGCCAGCTCAAATGTCATGTTTTAGAACTTATGGTGTTATAAATATTCTCATAAACATTTATAATAAATACATTTAGGCTCCTTGATATCACATATCTCTTTGGATATAATTAATATTTTTGACCACTTGAGGAAATAACTATATGGGTAACTAGATATTTGGGTAGTTTCTATACACTGTTAGTATTTGTTTGCTATTTGGTGAATTTCTAAAATATTTAAATGTTTAGTCTATTTTTACATTAGATATTTTATCTGTGGCAACAAAGAATATTACTTGGAGTTACAAAGAACAAAGACATTCTTATACAATCTCTGAGATAAGGAAATAAAATCACCTTTTCTCAAAAGTTATCTCTAGTTTGTTATAGTTGTGTTGATATTATAATAAAAACTGAAGTCAGGATGTGCAATCCTTAAAGCAGTAATGGGATTTGTAAACTATATAGTTCTTTGCTGCAGTTTTTCATCTGTGTTTAAAAAAAGTAACAATATCACTTAGTAGTAGTTGTAAAGTTTAGGCATTTGGCAGTGTTTAGGGCTCTTAAATGATTAGGTTTCTATAAATTTATTTTAAAAACAAAATACACAAATGTTTGTGTAAATATCATCCTACTTTTTGCATATCCTTTGTTTTCAATTGTGAAAGTCTTTATTTTGAGTTGTTGGGGAGGAAAATTTTTCCTCTACCTTTCTCTACTTTGGCTGATCTAAGAATTAAATTGACATGAGACAGATTAACAGGAATTAAACAAAGTTTAATTACATGGTCTCTGAACCCATGCAATAAAATTGAGACCCCTCTGCAAATGACCAAGATATGCAGCTTTTATACATTTTAAACAAAGAAACATAAATCTGTGAGCAATTGTCAAGACAAAGAAAACTTATGTTTGGAAGCTTCAAATAGTAAAGAATTCTAAACAGGATTTGGGCTGGGGTAGTAAATTAGTAAAACTAACCAGATTTGTTTATACAGACTTCTTGGCTCTGAATTCCCTATCTCTGGTGATAAGTATGTCTCTTTACCTCCTGGTACAGGGAGGGTACCTTTCACATGGGAGATTTATTTCCTGCTTTCTGGACAAAAGATGGTCAGAGTGTTCTTCCTGCTCTGATCATTTCTTAAATAATTTTAATTCAAAATAATAAATACGTCATTGTGCATATTTTGAGGTGGCATGCCCTCAGCCCTAAATAGTTAAACAAAGAAAATAAAACACTTAACTTGTGATGCATTATATATAAATAGGTAATTTACCCTTGATATAAATCCTCCAATACTTCAGTAGATAAAATATGCCCTTTGTGAAATGTCACCCCCCGCCAGACACATAATGAAGAGTTTGTTTTGTGGTCTGACAATTAAAATTCATTTTTATGTGGTAGTAATTTTTTATGATATTCTGTTCAATGATACCCTCCAGGTAAGACTCTGCAGTGAGATGAAATTATTTTCAAAATGGTAATGTCTACGTCTTTTGCTGTTTGTTGTTGTTGTTGTTTTAACTGTTTCGACCTAACTAGGAAGCACATCTATCATTTTGCTACTTTATCATGATTCCCTTATGATCTACAGGGTAGAGTTTATTGGGGATACTTATTCTATATTCATACTCAGTTTATTGATACTGAGGGCATTGCTAATGTGATCATCAAAGTGATATGTTCCATGTATTCTATAATATATTCCTTAAGGGAAAACCAGAACTGTAGTATTAATTTTAAAGTCCAAATGTATGACAATTAAAAATTAACCTGTAAACACTACTCATTTCACTAGTGGCAAAATAATGACAAAGATATGTTATTGAAATAGATGGGAATTAATTGTAGTAGGTAGCTATGTATTTTAGCATTGCTGGCAGCAAAAACAAAGTCTTTGAGAAGGAAAATCAGATACAGCATAAAAAAAATATTACAAAGAAAAAGATATGTATTCTTAAATTAAACCCTGTTAGATATTAAGATTTTTCTGTAGCACTAATTGATAATGAAATCTGTCTTGCTTCACCATGCTGAATAAGGTAGGTATTAAAGGTTGCTCATGAGAAAATATGTTTTAAAACAAACTGCTATTTAAATAAATACACTGTTTATTGAATAATTTTGAATTTATATAAAATATTATGACTAACTTTCTAGGTATTAGGGAAGAAAAAAGAGTGCTATGGAGGACTAGAAAATTTTATTGAGATATTTAGATATTTGTGTCATATTTACAAATTTGATGTAAAAATTATTCACACTATATGTCAAGCATTAATTTCATACTGATGATAAGGTAAAATGCAAGATACCTTTCTGTGTTTCCTTTATCTCTCAATGCATATGTAATAGTCTTAATAAAACCTAACGGATCAGACATTTTTAGTGTAATATACAATTTCAAAATACACTGGGGCTGTGAGTTTGAATAGTTGATAGTAATCTATCTACTTATGTATGCTTTATATTTCAGTTCTATTAATGTAAGACATGTATAATTTTAGATACTCAGAAATATGTGTTTCTCATTGTCCTTAACAATATTTCAACTCAGGAATAAAGAAGATGTGATAGAGTGGCACCTAGGTGATGCAGTCGGTTAGGTGCTGGTCTCTTGGTTCCGGCTCAGGTCACGATCTCAGTGTTCTGTTTTCAGGGTCGTGAGATTGAGCCTCACATTGGGCTCTGTGCAGAGTCAGCTTAAGAATCTCCATCCCTTTGTGCCTCCCCCAAGCCCCACTCTCTAAAATAAGTAAATAAATCTTAAAAATAAAAGAAGATGTGATAGAGATTAAGGGGTGATACCTAGAAATATCTAGAAATGGAAAATTCTGATATTTTTCTTCTTCCTTCTTATGTACCCAAAATATTTTATTTACTTCTTTATTTTGTATAGGAGATATTATGAAAGACAAAACAGTAAAAGCAACTGTGCATAAAAGAAGAATAAGCAAGTATGCAGAGAATGAGATACATTATGAAGTGTATTTTTTATAACCCCTGATCTCGCCTCCCATTGTGTCCCTCATTGAACAACAGACAGAAATATTTATCAAAGGTTACTTCCCTTTACAGTTCCTGACTGAGGAGTGTATTAGACCAGGATAAATGGGAGACAAAGCCATGTTGTGGTAGCTGTGTCCAGGAGCAGAAAGTGTATAATTTATGGAGAGAAAGCAAGATGGGAATAGAAGTGGAAAGCTCTCTCGTCAATACTATCTTAATATAATAACCTAATATTATGCAAGAATAGTTACCAGAACATGGATATGATAGATTATTTATTTAAAGAAAGTTCTCTGTTTAGAATGGGACTTTTTTTACATTTCTAAAAGATCTTTTAAAGTCTGTAGTATAAATAAAAATATTTTTAAAAATATTTTATTTATTTGACAGAGAGAGACACAGCGAGAGAGGGAACACAAGCAGGGGGAGTGGGAGAGGGAAAAGCAGGCTTTCCACTGAGCAGGGAGCCACTGTGGGGCTTGATACCAGGGCCCTGGGATCATGACCTGAACCAAAGGCAGCTGCTTAATGACTGAGGTACCCAGGCGCCCCAAATAAAATTTTTAACTAATTCAGAAGTTCAGCATTGTCCTTCTTTTGTGAACCAATATTTTAGAAATCTTTCTTGCCGTTGGAATATTTACTGTCTATTTCCTGCTAGTACTACCTGGTGCTTAGAGATTGTTTGCTCATCTTCTGCCAGAGAACTCTAAAAGAGATCAATTTTCTTCCAAATTGTTTCGCTGAGGGCAATTGTTGATATTGCTGTCAGAAAAAGAGGAGAGTTTTATGTACCTGGAAGAGTTTTTACTGTTTTAGGTCATTGGCTATATTGAAAACTAGAAGAAAGCTTTGGATTACCTGACTCAACTATATATTCACAATATTCTACTGTATTTCCTGAAGTCACAATAGTATTTCTAATACTATTAGTCACAGTAGTATACCTGGTTTTTTCTCCAGTCATCAGCCACCTCATTTTCCTTGCTTCTGCCTTCTATACTTCATCATGACTAGATCTTCCAAAGGGTAATATAATTCCTCATCCTGAGGAAGGGTGAAAGTACAATCTAAATCAGCATGCCACATATCAGCTAGCTTTGGCGGTAACCACACTTGCTTGAGGACTGTCAGTTCATATCTGAGATGAGATCCTGCATTTCTCTCAAAGTCTTGCTCCATTTAAGCAGTCCTATGTGTATAGTACTCCAGCAGTGACCGTCAAACATTGAGCACTCCCTGTTGTCATGAAGCCCATTTCACACAGAAATATTTTATTCAGTTCCTGATTCCTTGTCTTCTATAGTTTTCTGTGTGTGCACATGCGTGTGTGTGTATGTGCATGTGTGTGTGACAGACTTGACTCTTATCCCCAACATCAGAGCTCAGTTCCTGTAATACTTCTTGTGGGTAAAATATATCCTCTAATCTCAGTAACTATTATAAAAATGAAATTGGGAAATGCTAGAATATGAGAAAACTAGGTTTTGTGGTCAATGGAGTATGACAAATGTGGCATTCTACATCTCTATTTGGGGGTTCACAGTACATGTTAGCATATACTCTAAGTAGCATCATAGTAATGGAAACTGACCCTTTATTCTAGTTAACCCAACAATCTTCAATATATTTGCATACATAACAATTTTAGCATACAAATGAATAACATAAAGTTGATGATTTTTAAAGTTCTGCATTTTAGAAAGAAACTCTGAACTAGGTATTTAGTAAAATGCTTATCTACAAGAATAATTTCCCCAATACTATGATATGGCCACCAGTATCTGATTTTTTACATAGAAACTATGGTTTATTAAAAGTATTCATTTAATTGATCTTATTATACTCCTCATACATGGCAGAGGTATGGGCAAGGGACAGTATGGTGTTTTCATATTTAAAAATTATAAAATGATTTCTTTAAATAATTTTCCATTGTTTCATAGAAACTCAGTGACTCTGATATGACTTCAGCCTGACTCCCTTCACAAAATCATGTGGCCATCTTCTCTGTAGGGAAAAAAACCTTCTGGGAGCTATTAAAACTGTCATATTGAACTTCACACTTATAAGGACTTGTTTTAATATCTAATAGCATCTAATTCCATCTTAGTAGATGCTATGAATGTCATGATTATTTCTCAAGGAGGTATTATAATCTTTATGACTGGAATTTCCTTCAAATATGCTCTAAAAGAAAAGTAGAGTTAATGTATCTAGATTTCAGTAAGTCATTTCAAAGGTCTATTTTAATGTCCCTTTTGGCAAGATGGAAAAATATTGACAGATGAAAGTACCAGGCCGCATTATAATTGGTTGAAAGATCATATTCAGATAGTTATGAATTATGGATTAGTATTAACTGGAAGGCAGATTACTAGTGGTTTAAGACTCCATCACCAACTCTCGTATCCTAAATGTTCATGATTAACTTGGTTAAGAATATTAGAAACAGTCTTTTCAAACTTACAGGTGCTGGGATGCTTGAAGAATAGCAAATGTGTTGAATCACAAAATTGAAATTCAAAAAATACTAGGAAAAATTGGGAGACTAGATGAAGATTGTCGAAATGGTATTTAAGAGGGATAACTCTAAAGTCTTAAAAAAAAACCTAGACACTGTAAACACAAGTACACAGTGAGAAAGGAGAATAAACTTTGACTACAGCATGCAAGTTTATTTAGCTCAAGTCTGAACTCAATATAGGAGGAAGAGAGGAACTCAAATTAATTGTGTACTATGAACTGTGTACTATGTGTATACCTTAGTAACACAAGGGGTAGTGACTTTCACATACTCACCTATTTATCTTCAACAACAAAGCAATGAGATTGAAATTACTATAAATAGTATACCAATAAAGAAAATTAATGGAATGAAAATAAATAACCTGTCCAAAAGCATTTTGCTGATAAGTGTCAGAACTGACCTTTATTCCCAAATCTATTAGAATTCATTTTGTTACCCATAGGATAAAGAACTCTGGGATACAGAAAGAAAGAGTGAAAAAGGTGACTCTGCCTTAATCCAACCACATCTAGTGGCCCTTCTAGGTCTGGTCATGGTTGCAGTGGGACATTAATAGAATGGATCAAGTCCAGAGGAGAACAGACAAAATAATTTAATATCATGTGCATTTAATGAATGTTTATTTTAAGTAAGAAAATTTTCTGGTAGGATGTGGTAGTGATTTAACATAATTCAAAGGCTATTTTCTTAAAAAGAAAAAAAAGATTCTTTTTTCTCCTGTTTCCCTCCACAAGGGCAAATACTTACTGAACATAAGATGGATATTTTATATATTGCTGCTTTCCTTTTTATCCTATCTCTTATTATTTTATACTGCACTCTATATTTTTATTTTGTATATTTTCTGATTTTCTTAGTAGGAAGAAAGTTTCAGGATACCAGGAATTTATGTTTGCTTAACCATGACTTTCTTAGTACCTAGGACAAAATAGGCACCAAATAAAATTTGTTGAATGAATAAAATCAAACTAGAAATTTTTAGGTTCAATTTTAATCTTAGAAAATTACATTTTCCTTACCAGCAAATAGTGTTTTCCTTACTGTCAGCTAAAGAAAATTTTCATATAATTTTCAAATTCATAAATTCATAAGGGATTCATATAATTTAATGTCAAGAAACACTATATATTCTTAAAGTCATGTTGGACATAGTGACCCAATTGGTTTGGTTAATCTATCAGTCTTTATATGGAATACCCTTTGGAACATTTTGTACATTATGAAGTTGCATTATCATCAAACTTTCATAGAAGTGTAAGCTCTGAAGTTAATCTGTTAAGCTTTCGTACTCGCTTGCATGATCTTGAACAATTTACACAAGTTCTTGATTTCTGTTTCTTCAATTGAAACTATCAGTACCTACCTCATGAAGTTATTTTAAGGATTAAAAGCCATAATGTATATAGTAAAGTGGTTATTGCTACCTCAGGCACTGAGCAAGTTTAAGTATTAAATAAGATTACCAATATTAGCAGTAAATAATAGTGTTACTCTTATTATAGCCACTGATTACTCACATTATTTACTTTGAAAATAATAAATACTGATGTTTGTAATAAATATCATCTAACATTTAGAAATGCTCCCAAGAGCTTTGCGCCCCAAACCACAGTTCTTTCAACTTTTAGGTAGAAAAACAAAATGTTATAAAGAGAGGACCCAATGGATTACAGATGTAGACAAAAAAAATTGTCCTCAGGGAGTGTGTTGTCTTTGTACCCATTTTTATCCTCTCACAACTTTGGTCTTTTTAGGTGCAACCCATTTTCCGTTGTTTCTATTGAAGGATTGAAACATAATAGCAAGTTGAGTTGCCATGGGCAGCTTTGCTATAAAAGACTAGCCCACCCTCTCCCATTATATAGTATTTTCCTTGCTTTTGTGAGAAGACTCCCACACTGGTATCTGCTGCTGAAATTGATTCTGAAAGAGCCATTAAAAAAAATGACCCTCCCTCAGGCCATGACAGGTCTGTCATGGTGTCTTTGTCTTCACTCTGTTTTTGAAAAACCTACAGTTTTTTTGTCTGAAACTTTATTTTATGAAAACATACCACTGACAACTACCAGTATGACTCAGTATGACTTTAGTCATTGCAGATTTACACTGGTTGACCTAAGGCATGTTTCAATTATCTAGCCTGAGCCTGTCTCATCTTTTTAAAAATTTTGATTTTTAAAAATTATATGTATTATCATGGACCATTTAAGAGTAAATTGCACACATGACAATTCTTTAATTCTAGATACATTGGTGTGCATTTCCAAAAATGTCAAAGGTAATTTCTTACTTCCTGCAATAGTTATTAGAATTAGAAAATTTACACTGGTATCATACTACTTATCTAAACTATAGGTATTATTAAAATAGCTATTTTTCCCTAGTAATGTCCTTTATAGATAAAGAAAAAAACTGTATAATTTAGAAATTATTGCTTTGCTTAAATATTCCCTTATTGCGTCTCCTTACCTCTCTTGCTGAAACGGTTCAATTTTGGTTAAATTTACCAATCATATAGGGCCAATCATATTCATCCATATCATCATTTACGCCCCACATTTATATAGGCAATTTCTAGATCCATGCATGTAACCTTAAAAGGTTTCTTTCTTAAAATTTAAATATTATTATTTTCTAAAGGAGTAGGATAAATTATCTATCCATGTAAACTTATACTTGTTTAAAAATTAGGTAGGTACACTAACCCCAAATAAAACAAAATATTGATAGTTATAATGTGGAAATAAAATTTAATGTAACATGAGCATGTAAATCTTGTAATCTTAATTATTGCTTCCTTTCATAACTCTAAATTCAGTTTGGGATTAATTAATAGATATTGTTAGATACATAATTAAAGAATACATTTACTAATCTACCAAGAAAGCCTTCATTTGAAAACATATGTATGTATTTATTTATTTTAAAACAAGATATTGTCAGTTAACAAGATAAAATTACATGGAAAATACATAGTAAAAATGTTAAGATAAAAATAAAGTAACATATATGAAATATATATTTATAAAATATAAAATAATAGATATCAAGCAAGAATAACAATATAGATATCAAGCTATATTTTAATAAATTCATTTTTAAAACTGCTTCTTAGAAGTATATTTTCAAGGAATTGACTGACAGTCTTGATCACTTTCCAAATCATGTTTTGAAAATGATGTCTGGTTTATTGCTTTTTTTATCACTGATAAAAATGTTTCATTGCATAAATTCTTAACACTGCTACCTTTCCTTTGATAAATACCAACAAAACATTGAAAGTGTCGCCATTATGCATCTGTGTACTTTCAGTCCTTTTGATTGATGGTTTTATTTAAATAATGTTGTGATAAACCAGTAATGCCATTTTCCTGATCCTTTAGTGCCAGACTACACAGATCTTCTTTCAGGCCCCATTGGCTGGAAAGGAAGTGTGTGATTACATCTAGTTCTTTAGATAAAGCTCATTTAAAGGATAAGACAGAAGTTTGAACAAAGTTACTATTTTCCACTAGAGTTTTAAATGATAGTAGAAACTAATTCCGGGAACAAGAAATCATAAACAGCTTTCTTCTTTAGAATGGTACTTAAAAATTTACCTAAATGACCTATTGTGTCTTTTGATACAAAGGAAATGTGTAGTATTTTCAGGTCAAATGAACAGGTAAAGTACATTAAGTGTAACATGTGAGTATATATAAAGTATCTCCTGCATTTAAGTCTCAGTTCTGGAAAGACTGGCAGTAATCTGGTAAGACTGCTACTAAGGAAAGCAACAATAGAGTCGTTCTCAAAATGTTACTTTTTAACCGTTTTTTGAAGAAACTGAAACCTGTCTTATCATGCTTTTTGTTACTCTATCATGACTTCCTCTTCTGATTGTATTGTGACTCATCCCAATGAGTCAAAATGTCAGATCTGCACATATACACACAACACACACTCAAGCATAGTGAGACAAAGAATTGGGTGAAAAAAAGGGAATTGAAGGAAGAACAGGATAAATGGTGAAAGCAAAACCCAAAATTTCAACATGTAAGCAAAAAATCTAGAATAAAGAATAAAAAAGAATGGAAGTATGCAAATGAAGGATTAGATAATGATTGCATGTGAATAAGGAAATGAGAATAAGGCAGTACAAAATATAGTAACTGAAAACAAAATAAAAGAGGAGAGCTAACACATGCAAACTATGAAACAAAAATACAAACAAAAAAATATATAGTGGATTAAAAAATACTAAAAGGGACAGTGACTAGTCTTGAAACCACCATGATGACACTAATGCTAAATTACATTTTTGAACTTTTATTTTGATTTATTTAAAAAAAATTTTTTTTTTTGTATGTCTTCTTTGGAGAAGAGTCTGTTCTTGTCTTCCGCCCATTTTTTGACATGATTATTTGTTTTTTGGGTGTTGAGTTTGAGGAGTTCTTTATAGATCTTGGATATCAGCCCTTTGTCTTACACCAGTTAGAATGACCAAAATTAATAGGACAGGAAACAAGTGTTGGAGAGGATGTGGAGAAAGAGAAACCCTCTTTCACTGTTGGTGAGAATGCAAGTTGGTGCAGCCACTTTGGAAAACAGTGTGGAGATTCCTCAAAAAATAAAAATAAAGTTACCCTATGATACTGCAATTGCACTACTGGATATTTACCCCAAAGATACAGATGTAGTGAAAAGAAGGGCCATCTGTACCCCAATGTTCATAGCAGTAATGTCCACAATTGCCAAACTGTGGAAAGAGCTGAGATGCCCTTCAACACATGAATGGATAAAGAAGATATGGTCCATATATACGATGGAATATTACACAGCCATCAGAAAGGATGAATACACAACTTTTATATCAACATGGATGGGAGATTATGCTAAGTGAAATAAGTCAAGCAGAGAAAGTCAATTATCATATGGTTTCACTTACTTGTGGAGCATAAGGAATAATATGTAGGATATTGGGAGAAGGAAAGCAAAAGTGAATTGGGGTAAACTGAAGGGGAAGATGAAGCATGAGAAACCGTGGACTCTGAGAAACAAATTGAGGGTTTTGGAGGGGAAGGGAGTGGGAGATGGGGTGAGCCTGGTTGTGGGTGTTAAGGAGGGCATGTATTGCAGTATTGCATGGAGCACTGGGTGTGGTGCATAAACAATGAGTCTTGGAACACTGAAAAAAAATGAAATAAACAAATGATTTTATTTATTTATTTGACAGAGAGAGACACAGTGAAAGAGGGAATACAAGCAGGGGGAGTGGGAGAGGGAGAAGCAGGCTTCCTGCTGAGCAGGGAGCCCGATGCAGGGCTTGATCCTAGGACCCTAGGATCATGACCTGAGCTGAAGACAGACGCTTAACAGAGCCACCCAGGCGCCCGTGAATGTTTATTTTTGAAACCTCTCTTCATTTAACCTACCAAGATGAGAATAAATCTGCATATTATTTAATTTAGAAATCTAGAGCAATCTTACACATATTTATATGTAGTCTGCAGTTAATTATATAGGAAAATATTTTATGTAATTTTCTGCTTAATTTTCAGTTCTCTCCATGTTTTTAAATTTTCTTTGAGCAATTTTTATTGTTTTATTAAAATACTTTCTAGATGCAGAATGATTGGCTTGTTTTTTTTAATTGTGATTAATTCCTATAAAGAACATATTATTTAATTTGAAGATTTGAAAGACAACCATGATGCTGTTCTTGTTTCATACTATTTTTTTGTGAAAGCAAGAAACGTTTTATTAATTTTTCACAATGGGGTAAACAGAGATATAAATTTCTATCTCTCTGTATCATTTAACAATAATGTAATAGGCTAGATGCCATGGATTAACCATGTTTTTGGACAGTTTTATATAATCTGCATATAATTTCAAATGGAAGTCTGGCTCTGAAAGCCAAGCTCTTTCTGGTTCTTTGAATATTTGTACCTAAAGAAAGCTGCATTTTATAAAATCAACATGTCTGTGGTGTCACAGAGATTATACCTTTTGAACTATGTAATAAGCAGATTTCTTGTTAAGCCTATATAATTTTTAATGAGACAAAAGAATTAGATATGATAAACATTTTAGTTTCACTCATTAAAGCCAAACTGATTTAAGGAAATGATTTTTTTTTTAAGATTTTATTTTTTTGAGAGACAGAGAGAACACGGAGTTGAGGGGGTAGACAGAGGGAGAGGGACAAGTAGACTCCCTGCTGAGCAGGAAACCTGATGCAGGGCTCATCCCAGGACCCTGGGATCATGACCTGAGCCCAAGGCAGATGCTTAACTGACTGAGCCACCCAGGCATCCCTAAGGAAACAGTTCTTTAAGTGGCTTGACACACTGTGTGAAATGTGTAGGCACATTTGTTATTGATGAAGTATGATGGGAAAATTTACATTTTAAATTTGAATTATTTTTTCCAAAAGGACAGAGAAATTTACTTCAATAGTAGGTCCTTTTTCTGTTAATTGAGAAATAGAGCTAAAGTACTAAAGGAATAATAAAGGGCTTATACCATATTATATTTTTAATTAAAATGAGACCTAGACAAGGGAAACAAAATAAAAAATAAACTATTGGTACTACATCAAAATAAAAAGCTTCTACATAACTAAGGAAACAATCAGCAAAACTAAAAGACAATCTATGGAATGGGAGAAGATATTTGCAAATGAAATATCTGATAAGGACTTAATATCCAAAATGTATAAAGAGCTTATAAAACTAAACAACCAAAAAACAATTCAATTAAAAATGGGCAGAAGACACAAATAGACACTTTCAATGAAGACATACAGATAGCCAACAGACACATGAAAAGATGCCATTACCACTTATCAGGGAAGTACAAATAAAGCGTGCAATGAAATATCACCACGCACCTATCAGAATGGCTAAAATCAATGACACAAGAAACAACAGGTGTTGGCAAGGTTGTGGAGAAAGGGATACCTTCTTGCACTGTTGGTGGGAATGGAAACTGGTATAGCCAGTGTGGAAAACAGTATGGAGGTTCCTCAAAAAGGTAAAAATAGAACTACCCTATAATTTGGCAGTTGCACTACTAGGTATTTATTTACCCACAGAATGCAAAAATACTAATTCAAAGGGATAGGTGCACCCTGATTTTTATAGCAGCATTATCTATGACAGCCAAATTATGGAAACGTCCCTGTGTGTGATTGATGAATGGATAGAGAAAAAGTGGTGTTGTATATAATGGAATATTACTCAGCCATAAAAAAAGGAATAAAAAATCTTGCCATTGGTAATGACATGGATGGAGCTAGAGAGTATTATGCTGAGGAAAATAAATCAGAGAAAGACAAATACTGTATGATTTTACAAAGGGAAGAAAAGCAGAGAGGGAGGCAAACCAAGAACCATACTCTTTTCTATAGAGAAGAAAATGCTGGTTTCCAGAAGGGAGGTGGGTTAAATAGGTGATAGGGATTAAGGAGTGCACTTGTGATGAGCATCAGGCGATGTGTGGAATTGTTGAAGCACTATGCTGTACATCTGAAACTAGTATTTCACTGTATGTTAACTAATTGGGATTTAAATAAAAATTAAATAAATAAATAAAATGAAGCCCAGAATGCCCTGCATGTCATATTAACCAAAGGCATTTGAAAAATGCAGTGAAACATTTATTGATTTTTTTATGCTAAGTCCTTTTATAATATAAATGATCCCATTTAATCGCAGTGTGCCTTGAATTATCATAATAACACACAATCATCTTCAGCTAGTGATTTTTGAACTTCTGCCATGAGAGAGACAATATATTAGGAGATATAGCAGATAAAGTGACTTAACCTCAGGAGTTAGAGCCTAATTACTGGATAAGGCATAAACATAAAACAATAGAGATAGCATGTAAATGCCAGAGAGGAGTATAAACCATAACTGTTCTGGATATTCAAAGCAAGATAATAATGGTTATAAAATTATTATAATCCCATTATTGTTTATTTTCATCTAGCAGAGGTCAGGATCTAAAAGATAGTTCTGGAGAGCAGGAAAGGTAAGAATAGGTCTATTGTGTTCAGTGTTTCCAGTCGTATATGAATTCTAGATACTCAACTCCAATGCTGTAGTTGACCTATCAGTAGTTTAAATAAAATAATTTTACTTTTTAATTTGTTTTTGTAAATCATGTGTAAACCATCCATTAACAGTACAGACTGTTGCCCAATTTTATAGTTCCTTGAAATATAAGATCAAACATTAGTTAACTAGAATGAGTCACATTGTAAAACAAAGGTTGAAGAAAAAATCATTATTTTTTCTATAATGCAGGTAATCTAAAAACAGCATTAGGAATAATTATGAAAAATGGAATCGTTAAGTTCTTGAAGTCTTTTGAAGTAATTATGTAAGATTTATAAAATTCAGAACAATATCATAATTATCATAGAATATATAAGAAGGATCATGTATTTTGCCAATAATGACTATGAATTGTTATTGGCTTTTAGAAGTTAAAATGTTATTAAATAATTTACAAGTCTCTTAAAAGTCACAAGTTCTCAGTAATAGCTTATTAACTATACTGAAAAGAAGGACAAAGGAGATAACTAAAAAGGACAATTAAAATTCATTTGGATGTGCGTGTGTCTGTTTGTGTCTATGTTTGTACATCTTCAGGTTATCCAGATAGAAGAAATGGTTGAGGAGCTTAGGCTTTTAGCAAGCCCAGCATTGAGTTTAGTCAGGAGTCATTGACTGTTCTGGCCAGAAGGAATCCTTTGTTTAATATGTCCTATACTATTTGAAAATAGAAAACCAAGGGTAAGGAAAAATAAATTATTTATATCACCTGAGTGTATGGGATATACTGAAAATGAGAGGAAGTGCTCCCTATTTTAAGGTAAATTGGTGAGGTAAGGTGGTGTAAAATTGGAATGGACATCCATGGAGTAATATCAGAATAGAGGACAACAGAGTCATGAAAACATAGCTCACATTATGACATGAAGGAGACAAATGTCATAATAACAACCTGAGACCCATGTACTATCCGTGTGAATGACAGAGGGAGCATGACTAATTAAGAGAATATATCAGTAATTACCAAGTAATTACTGAGGACCATATGGAAGGGATTCTGATTTCTTCCATATCTGTGTTTGAAGGTTGAGTAAGAGAGACTGATACTGATTACCTTTACTGTGTCTACCCTAAGCTCACGTGGCCTGGAAAAACCCGAGTTTCACCCAGAAATCATGTATCAATGTAGCTGTTTTAGAATGTGGATAGTGCATTTAAAAGTAAATAATGCCCTATTCATATCCCCTTTAGGAAACTTATCTTACAGATATTCTGACACACACATACACGCACACACATATACATGTGTGTGCGTGTAAGTGTGTGTATGTGTATATATGTGTGCATTTATATGCATATATACACACATAAACATCCACTTACAGAAGCATCTGAAATGGCAAACACTTGCACGTGTCTATTAAACAATGGGATAATATATGAATGTTAAGAAGATAGAAAATGTTTAGGTACTGATATGGACATATCTCCAAGAAACACTTTAACATGAAAGCAGTTGCAGGACAGCAGTGTGTATCATTTACAGTCTTTTATTTTAAAATGTGAGGTGAGGCTATTCTATAGTTTTGTATCCTTGTACATACATAAAAGAATTATACTTAAGGAACTCCGAATAAGTCAACATTCATGGGAGAGGTGAAAATAGGAATTAGGAAGATGAGGGAATATGATAGTAGAGAAACTACATGATTGTGTAATGTTTAAGTGGTTTTTTTAGGTTTTCAACCTTATTATCTAAAAGTGAAATTAAAGTAATTTTCTCCATTTAATAGGCATGTCATTATCTAGCAGTGGGACTGAGATGCCTCACACCCAGTGATGTAACTACCTGAATATAGTGAAAGGATCAGATAATCTCATAAAGTCCATTACAAGTCAAATATCAGAGACTAAATTATTGGTCATCCATTTTCTCTTAGCTATTCACATGGTACTTTCACGAGAAGAGTACGTAAGTAAACATGCAGTTATCAGAAAAGACTCAAGTAAGTAGTTGAAAACTTATGTAGTGCAAATTTCCATATCCTACAGTACCACAAGTTACTCTTTCAAAATAGTAACTTGAGGACAGGTTGCTGTCTTCAGAATTGTGAACTGAGTCATGATTCTGTTTCTACCCTCAGAATTGCCATGATCCTTCTCAAGTTGAACCCACAAACCCTTTAAGCAATTCCCAGCTTCTCTCTAATGTACTCAAAATCGCAACTTTTCTACCCCACTAACTGTTGTTGAGCCTTTTATCCCATGAAACATTCTGTTGCCTTTTCAACCAGCAGTCATATTGAAAAGATGATGAATATATAGCTAAATCCAACATCTAGGCTCAAAAATATTGTATTTTCATTCTCCAACAGAGAGATTTCTTGTGATATGTTAATTCAGTTGAGAAGATTTATTAAGATAAAAAATTAAGTTATTTTTGATTATACAATTCACAATGTGACTTTATTAGGTAGAATGAAAGCAGCTAATTAAGTGTATATGTGGAATAAATGTGTGTGTGTTTGTGTATATGTGTGTATAATTATGTAATTTTTCATTTAGGCAAAACATTTCTTTATGGCTAGTATTTCATAGCTGGATAATTCTTAAAGATAAGTCTCAATTATTCATTTTATTGTCTTGGGAACTGAAACTCAGAATGAGTGAATGTGTACATAGTCACAGACATAGCTGTGGTCTCCTTTACATTTGTAATGACAGCTTTATTGAGATACAATTAATATACCATAAAATCCATCCTTATAAAGTGTACAGTTAAGTGGTTTTTAGTTTTTTTCACAAAGTTGTACAGTCGTTACCACTCATTTTAGAACATTTTCATCACTCCAAAAAGAAAATCCATCCACTAATCTACTTTTTGTCTCCATGGATTTGCTTATTCTGGAGTTTTCAGGCAAATAGAATCATGATATGTGGGCTTTTGTGACTGGTTTCTTTCATTTGGTTAAATGTTTTCAAGTTTCATCCATGTTATAGCATATGTCATTTTTTTATTACTGAATAACAATCCATATTTTGTTCATCAGCTGAGAAGCATTTAGATTGTTTCCCCCTTTTGAGATATTATGAATAATGCTGCTATAAACATTTTTGTGCAAGTTTTTATGTGGCTGTATGTTTTCAGTTTTCTTGAATTATACCTAGGAATTGAATCACTGGGTGCTGTGACAAATAATTCTATGTTAACATTTTGAGGAATACTGCCAAACTTTTCCAAAATGGCCGCACCATTTTAAATTCCTGCCAGCAATGCATGAAGGTTGAAATTCCTCCACATCCTCACCAGCACTTGAAATTGCCCACCTTTTTTTTTTAAATTAAGCCTTCTTGTATATGTGAAGTGGTATCCCGTAAAGTTTTTGATTTGTCTTTCCCAAAAGACTCATGATGTTGAGCATCTTTTCATGTATTTATTGGCCACTCGTGTATCTTCCTTGTTGTAATATATATTGAAATACTTGCCTATTTTTAAATTGGGTTATTTGTCTTTTCATTGTTAAATTATAAGTGTTTTTTTATATTCTCAGTACAAGTTCCTAATCACATATATGATTTGCAGAATTTTTCTGCTATTCTTGAGGTTGTCTTTCACTTTCTTTATGCTGTCCTTTGATGCACACAAATATTTAGTTTTTATGAAGTCCAATTTATCTATTACTGTGCTTTTATTGTCATATTTTAGGAACCATTTGCCTAATCGAAGGTCACAAAGTAACTCCTGTGTTGTATTCCAGGAGTTCATTTATTTACATTTTTAACAATTCTTTCCCCAAAGGAGTTGATCATAGGCAATTTGGCCATATGTTAGAAAATAAGCAAAAAAACAAAGAAGCTAGGAAGGATATGTTACATGTGTCTATATAGCAATTTTGTCTTCATTCATTGAACAAATATATTTTGGATACCTGCAATGAAGCAAGCATGGTATCAGGAGCTAGGTGCTTCTATGTAATAACTAATTTAATTTTATCACCCATTCTTTGTGGTAGGTAGTATGCATTATTTTTTTTCCAAAAGGAAACAGGGAGATAACTAACTTTACCTAAGTCGCTGTGTTAATAAGGAGTGGGACTAGAATTAAAAAATGCAGTCTGATTCTAGAGCCTATTCATGACCAAGCAAAGTAACATAGTCATTGAGAACACAAATGCCAGAGCCAGGGAATTGCATGGGTTTGAAGAGTGGCTCCTATACTTCCCAACAACTGGACTTCGGGCTAGTTAATTAACTTCTTTCTTTTTCCTTCTTTGCAAAGTGCGAATAATAATCATAATAGGAGTGTTACGGAGAATTAAATGTATTTAAGTACTTCAAGTACTTTAAACTCTTCCTGGGACATTATTAATACTATAAAATGTTAGTAATATCTATTTATAAAAATATAAGTGATCACTACTCTCATGGAACTGACGCTGTATTAGAGGATATTGAGATTGAATTAATAATCATATATAATTATGTAATTACCAATTTTCATAAGTGCTATATGTAGAAAAGGGAAAGAATACAATTAAAAGAAAACTCTAAAAGGGATTAGGTAAAAAAAATAAAAAAAAAAGGGATTAGGTAGTTCAGGGTACTGAAGTAGTTCTACATTCTGTGCTATGGAGGGTAAGGTCTTTTTATGCTTGATGTCTCAGATGTCTGTGCCATAATTCATGTTTTAATATATGTAGAGTTTCAACATACCAATAGATAAGGAGAAAAATTTTGATTAGGATGACAGTGTCCCTGACTCTAATCTCAAAAGTAGGTCATAGCCTATATTCAGAAATACAAAAAAAATTTCAGCACATGAAAATATTTCATAAGGTCAAATTTCCTCTGTACTGAATTTAGTATAACTACTTCAGTTCCTTTTTAGAAATGAGGGTATAAATCATACAACATTAAAATAACATTCAATAATTTTAAGGTAATGAAAGCACATTATCCCTGTAAATTTCAGGTTGTGGGTCTTAGAAATACTCAAAAGTCAAGCAAGTCAGTCTCACTGTAGGGGAAACACCCAGGGATGTTAAGCATGATTATTACAATTTGAAAAGAAATATGTACAAGGCATGAGGACACCTGGTTGAGGAAAAGAAACCAGGATAATATTATTTGCAAATGAACGGGGGCATTTTGCTCTGGGAAGTACCAAGAGCTTTTTCCCTGAAGAGTAAGGGGGCTTTCTGGTCTCCTCTTTCCAACCAGATGGTCTCCACAGCTTTCTGTCTGGGAAACAAATTAAATTAATATTAATCTTTTATAATTTAAGTAGTTTTTCATGTAAATTATTAAAAATAACAGAGATTAGGAACAACAAAATTTCCATGTAATGTATATTGTTACAAAAGCTGTGTTTTCTGTAATTAATAAGAAATCAGACAGCCATTTTCTCCCTTTTCACAGCCAAGCCCACACTGACCTGTTAATTCTGCCAATAGAAACTTGTTGGTTAGAAGCGACACTGAAAATTCAGGGGGAAAAAAAAAAGCATAAATAGATGAGACAGAGTTGGATAAAGCCAGGGAGCTTTCATAATTCAGCTGAGCAAGATCTCTTTATTGTAGGTCTGGCAAGAAACATTTCTAGAAGTTAACAAAAATAGGGCAAGGAAAAAGTGCATGTGTGTCTGTGTGTGTAGAAAGGGGACTATCCCCATGACCATGACTAATGACTCCTTAAATAGATTGTATTTGCTTATATACCCTGGAAGATAAATAAAGCCTGAATACGTTGCAGGCCAGTTGGGCAGTTGCTCAGGGCACCACTCTATTTAGAAAAGCTGAACAACACCCAACATATAAATAGGTGGAGGATATTAAAATTTCCTGCAAAAAAGGCTGGAAATTTCTCTAAATAAACTTTGATTTTTGGGTGCCTAGGTGGCTCAGTGGGTTAAAGCCTCTGCCTTCGGTTCAGGTCATGATCTCAGGGTCCTGGGATCGAGGCCCGCATCGGGCTCCCTGCTCAGCGGGGAGCCTGCTTCCCCCTCTCTCTCTCTGCCTGCCTCTCTGCCTCCTTGTGATCTCTCTCCCTCTGTGAAATAAATAAATAAAATCTTAAAAAAAAAAAACTTTGATTTTTTTCTCCCTTGGCTATCATGTAGAGGGTATCTTTCTTTTTCCGTCCCCCTGCCTATCACCACTATCCACACAATCCTATCACCACTATACACACCTGAGGTTTAGCCAATCCTGGATAAAGAATAGTATGACTATTGGACATGGGCAGTACACTGGCCAAGTTTTGGCCAGGAAAAAAGACTTTGAGATCACAATCTAGGCTATAAGACTTGTAACACAGAAAATTACTTATGAATCTCTAATGTTTACCTTCTGATGTGACTCCTTCCTTTCTCTAGTTTGGTATTCTAATGAGGTCGGAAGGTTGGACTGTTCATGGGGTCCGTCCCTCTGCCCTTTACCCCTCATCAATTACATACTCCACTGTGCCTTCTGTTATGTTTTGCTGCTTTAACCTTGAGAATCAAGGAGATGGTGTAAACAGTACAAATGAAAGTTCTTAAAAGATATTGGGGAATAGGCATAGGGAAAGGCAATTTATCAGTTCAGTTTCTAAATTAAAGTTAGCTGGGGACTTCTGAGGGGCTGGATAAGCCATTACTAATGCTGGGGAAACAGAGGGCCTGCTTCTATGAGGGGGACTGATCCTGAGGGGTTATAAACAGAATGGTACATCCTTAAAACTTAGGGAGCTGGTGGAAGGAACTGGGGGTGGGGAGTCTAATGGCATTGCCCTCCTCTCTACCCACTAGGATTTCAGTTAGAGAAATTCCACTGCTAAACAGAGAATGCCACACTCCTGGGACATAGTCTTTCAGGAATGATCAAGGATTGTGCTCCTTGTCTATAGCTATGTTTCGTTTTGTTCTTTTTTACACCACTTTAAACATTTAGGTTTTTACTTATTTATTTTTATTATTTTCAGTCAGCCACCTATAGGACATCATTAGTTTTTGATGTAGTGTTCAATGATTCATTAGTTACGTATAACACTCAGTGCTCATCACAACATGTGCCCTCCTTAATACCTGCCACCCCATTTCCCCATCCCCCCTTAAACATTTGTTTTCAGTAAGGAAACAGGTTCAATTTTCTTTAATCTTTAAGCCTGCTACACTGTGGTTTTTACATTTATGTATTTTATTTTGCTAATGATCCTTCTTTTACATTCTTTTACATTCTTTTATTTTATTTTATTTATTTTTTTAAAGATTTTATTTATTCATTTGACACAGAGAGAGAGATTACAAGTCGGCAGAGAGGCAGGCAGAGAGAGAGGAGAGTCATATCACAAGTAGGCAGAGAGGCAGGCAGAGAGAGAGGAGGAAGCAGGCTCCCTGCTGAGCAGGGAGCCAGATGTGGGCCTCGATCCCAGGACCAGGAGATCATGACCTGAGCTGAAGGCAGAGGCTTTAACCCACTGAGCCACCCAGGCGCCCTACATTATTTTATTTTTAAAGATGTTATTTATTTATTTGACAAAGAGAAAGCGAGAGAGACAGTGAGAGAGGGGATACAAGCAGGGGGAGTGGGAGAGGGCGAAGCAGACTTCCTGCCAAGCAGGGAGCCAGATGCCATTGATCCCAGGACCCTGGGATCATGACCTGAGTGGAAGGCAGACACTTAACTACAGAGCCACCCAGGTGCCCCTCTTTTACATTATTTTAAACTTGTCTCTAATATTCAGTCATGCTTATATATTCAAATATTTTGTCTTTTTACCTTTTTGGTGCTTTATTTCATATTCTTAGTGTCCTCTATCTTTGAAATGAAAAATTTACCCATTTTTAAATCTTCTGGCTTTGAGTTTTTAACTTTATCTTGATAATTTATATAATTTTAATGTATCATAGTTCCTTTAAGGGTATTATGTATTTTCCCTGATACCCATCTACTTAATCTATCACCATCAGCATCTTTCAGGCTTTTATGTCTCTACTTTGTTTCTATTTATTTTGTTTTTAAACTTTATTTTATTCCTATGTCATCTCTTCTCCTTTCCTTATTTGAATTTTTTCTCTTTAGTTCTTGTTTTTTTTCCTTATAATTTGGTGTGTGGTTATTGTGTTCCCCTGGAAAACAAACAAACAAACCAGAAAACAAACAAAACAAAACCAACCTATGTCATAGGAGCAGTGGCGTGGCAGGAGAGGGTTTTCTTTCCTCTAGTTGTCAGAGTTGCTTTTCCATTAAGATATTTCCCCAATTCTTTTAAAGAGATCCCTTCAAACAAACCACATAAGATTCTAGAGGCTACAGATTAACTCTAGAGAACAATAGTATACTGTATGTGGATAGCATAATTGATTTATAGATATTTATTGCTTTCTGATACAGAATGCCACTCGACTTAAAATTCACAGTGTCTCAGACAGTTTTCTCTTTTTTAAACTCTCTTTACCTGGGGTGCCACTCAGGTTGTACTCTTGGAGTCATAGAATCTAGCCCTGCATCTGGCTCTGCTCAGCGTGGGGTCTGCTAGGGACTCCCTTTATCTCCCCCTCTGTTCCTCCCCACTGCACACTCGCTCTCTCAATTAAATAAATCAATCTTAAAAAAAAAAAAATTCCCCTTACCTATTTCACCCATCCCCCCACCTCCCTTTTCTCTTGCAATTGCTACTTCTCTGTACTTAAGAGTTTGGTTTTTTTGTTTCCAGACAGTGTTACTTTTGTAGGTGAATTTAAAAATTACCATTTCAGACACTTATTTCTCAAAAGGACTTGAAAATCTTCAGGAACTTGAATTTTTAACAGCTATCTGATGCTGGTATAGTAAAATACACAACGATATGTGAAAATGAAACAGTATTCAACACAAATTAAAAATGTGCATGGTAAAAATATTGTATGTCTGTGTTATAAATGAAATTGATCAAATTATTGATTTAAGTGAATGTGAAACTCCTTCCTACATGCTAGGATTCAGTACCACTGCAGATACTCTGGCAATGAGGAAAGAGAGGTACAATAGGCATACTTAGGGCACCTGGGTGGCTCAGTGGGTTAAAGCCTCTGCCTTCAGCTCAGGTCATGATCTCAGGGTCCTGTGATCGAGGCCCGCATCGGGCTCCCTGCTTGGCAGGGAGTCTTCTTCCTCCTCTTTCTCTGCCTGCCTCTCTGCCTACTTGCAGTCTCTCTCTATCTGTCAAATAAATAAATAAAATCTTAAAAAAAATAGGCATACTTAGAATTTGTTCAAGGGGTGTGCCCTGGTCCTGATCAGTGCTGGTCTGTTGTTGTTCTTAGTCATTTTATGGAACATTTGCTGCATTATTTTGCCTTTGAATATTGTACTAGTTTTTCTCTGCTGTCAGCATTCCTAATACAGAGAGATTCAAGATATGGCTATAAGAAGAACATGGTCTGGGTATGCCCTCTCTAGTTCAAAAGACTACTCATAACTACTTATATTGATTTTTATAAGAAAAATATAAATGTTATATCCAAGCCTGATGTAGCTGTTTAGTCATTTTCCAGGCTATCCTGATTGTGACCATATCCTTTGCAATGCCATTAAACTTTATGTGTTAGAACAGAAATACCACGACTTTCTGGGAAGCATCTTTGATCTGCCCTTGAGAACTCTTCAACCCCGTATCTTTAGGTAGTGGACTTCACATTTGGGCACATAATTTCATTAGGCTTCTTTCCTTCACAAAGGAGATTTAGTGTTACACTTTTTGTTGACTATTAAAACATGGCAGTACATTTAGCTGAACACAAAAGAGCTTTCCTTGTTAGGAACTATATTTTGAACTCACTTTAGTCAATAGCTACAGAAGGCTGTTTGTAGCTTCAGACATTTATTTATTTATTGTACACCTGTTTTGTATGCAATCCCCAAATACTCTTATGAACATTGGCAACAACAAATAAATAAGACAAAATCTCTGATTTCATGAAGCTAACATTCTACTACAAACAAAATTTTTATACAGAGGTGATACATATAGTGGGTAAGAGCTTAAACTCTGAAGTAATACCTGGATTCAGATCTTGGACACGTTTTAGATATGTGCTCTTGGGCTTCTCTTATTTCACTTAGGAAAGCATATAGAAGTACAGGTAAACCATCCTTTACCTGAAACTTTTGGGGGCAGATATGTTTCACAATCCAGAAATACTGGATTTTTAGAAAGGTAATATTGTACCTATCTATACAATATATAATAACCTCAGCAGATCTGCTAACCAGCTTGTACTTTTTCAAAGGAACATATTAATAGTCATTCACAGTGAAATAAATGAAAACTATAACTTCACCCAGTTCAGGTCAATATTTCCCATCAAAAGGGCTTGTGTGTCAGATTTATGAAAAAATAAGCAACAAAAACCTAACTTTTGGTTTTTACTCTGTTTTTGGAGATCAGAATTATGTCTAAATGTTTATGATAGATCTATCATACCTACTTCCTCAGATTGTTATAATGACTGAAGAAGTCAATTAATGTCTTCTCAGGAGGTTCTAATGTGCGCTGAATTCGAGTCTGTCATTAATATCAACATTGGTCTGGCTATTTCTTTAGTAAGGAAAAAACAAACAAACAAACAAACAAAAGTATTACTGAATCAACCATTCCTGCAGAAAATCATATACTTGAACTCCTCTCATTTGATACCACAGGTCACCTCAAATTATTTTTACAAACTGGACCTCGAGGATTTTTCTATGGAAGCATTAAGAAACAGAGCCTTGTAATACTTGCTGCACTTTCTATGTGTTTTTGGTATAATTTTTCATCCTACCATAATTTCCCCCTTTTCTTGATTTTTAATACATTTACTTTTTTACAATTTTCTTTCACCTGTTACATTGTAAGGATTTTTGCATGCTATCTCCAGCCTCTCTAGCAAGGCATTTCATATATAATAAATTTGTACCTTGTATGTGTATGATGTATTTATTCTCTGTGCTTTCTCCACATTTTCAGATCTAAGATCTATCACCTATTCACCAAAAGTCCTAATTTTCTGTTTTTGTTAGATATTTATAGTCTATTTGTGTTTATGTGTGTTTTAAATTGGCTCTTGTGAGATAACCTAGAAAAGTAACCGTCATTTATATTCCTATTCTTTCAGGAAATAAGTTGGAAGTCTTACTTGCAGTTCAATATTGAAATAAAACCATTTTGAAATTGGAGAATAAGCTATGTGCCAACTGATTTATTGCATTTTTAAGAGCATTTGTGTTTCATCATAAAAGCAAATTGTTTCTTTGCAATATAAATTATGAAAGTCTTAATAATTTTCTTTTCTGAATCTCCTAATTCTGAATATGTAGACATGAAGGAAAATAAAAAGGGAAAAGAACAATATTTATTTTTTGCCCTTGATGATAATTTTTCTATAATGCTGGTCTTTAATTTTTATACTTTTGCCTTTTATTTAACCTCATTTTCATTTGTCACGTAAAATAATTTTAAATTTAGAAATAAATTATTTTATATGAGTTAATCACATCTTATTCTTCTCCACTTTCATATAAATTTTTTATACTTAAACTTCATTAACTGAAAATTTGTAATAACAATAAGTATTCACTCCTGCCATTCCATTTAGCATCATTATTAGTCCATCCACACACTCTGTTGCACTTTACAAGGCAGAAACACTGAATTGCTTATAGGTCACCAAACATACCATGGCATTTCAGGCTTTTATTTCTTTGCACTTGTGTTTCCTTTGTCTGTAATGAGTGTCCTCCTCTCCATTGTTCACTGGAGCAAATCCTGTGACCTTCAACCTAAAGTGAAGGTTATTACTTTCAGAAATTTTCTGTTGAAGGTCCTAAGGAGCATTCTTTTGTTTTACTTATGATTTCTCTTTATCTTGTACACATATACATTTTTGGACTTATGATATTATATTGTATAAATTTTTATGAGTTTCTTGAGAGGAGGCCTGTGGCTCATTCATCTTGGTACCCCTAACAAAGCATTCCCTATATTTTTTGTTGATGGTATATGCATTTAAATAAATTGGGTTAAAATGTGTTAGTTGAAGAATGATCCAGTTCTTTGAAAGAGGTAGATGCTAGACTGAGACCAGCTGATAATCTGAATGATGGAGGAAGTGGAAGAATACAAAATGTTTAGATGTAGACCTTGAGCTGTGGTGCCAAATCATTATCCAAGTCAGTAAAATTATTGATGTGCACTAAAGGAGAAAGATTAGACATAAAGTGTAAATGAAAAAGAAAGAAATTTTGCCAAAGTGATAAAACAACAAAAAGAACCTATAGAACCAACAATTACACGTTGAGGAATGCCACCATTTAAGGGGGGTTTACATATGCAAAGTGATTGTGAAGGGTTTTAAAAGGATGGGTTGAGAAATGCATCAGGAAAAGACAGAGATTGTCTTGGAAACTGAAAGGTGAAGATAGTCTCAAAAAGAAGTAATCGTTAATAGAGTTGAATAAATGTATCTGGGGGACACTGCTGATGTTAGTGGTGTCAGTTTTGTTGCAATAGTGAGCAAAGAATCTTAAGATTGTAGTGTCTTGAAGGATAAGTGGATTTTAAGAAAAAAAGTTGATGTCTACAGATTGTAAGGGAAGCATGCTAGCTTGTGCTAGAGGAGGCTGTGGGATTTTGGGGGGATTTTTTGAAATGTAGGAATAACCTAGTCATCTTAAGAGTAAATTAAAAAAAAATAGGTTGAAATAAGGTTATAGGAAAACAACAACAACAACAAAAACTAGAGAGAGGGATTAAAAATATATAACAAAATAGGAATGATAGATCATCTGATAAGCAGAATAGCTTTTCCCTGAGACTGTTGATATGTGGTGAAGGCTTGACATCATAAATAAGTAAATTTGTAGACTGGAGAACATTAGTTTGAGGAAGTTGCTGCATCATGCTGGCTGTTTTCCTGGTGAAGCAGAAAATAATGCCATTGTCCATGACAATAGCTTGTGGGAAATGTAGGTTTTATGAGAATGATAAAAGTTAAGAACAATTGTTTTGGAGGCATAACGTGGTAGCTGACTAGACATATTTAGAAGGATTATCAGGCAGCCCTGAAGATTCAAAAATTAGTCTGAACATGTTGATCTTTGGGGGCTCACGTTTGCAAAGCTTTTTCTCCGAGAGGGCCTTAGTAGCCAGAAAAAGGAAATAGATGACTGTTAATTCAAGTTTGTAGTTTTTAAGAGTAAATATTACATAAACGGAGGCAAGGAGAAGAAGAAAAAGAAGCAGCAGCAGCAAATGAGTTAACGTATTGATCAGATAATTACTGAAAGGATGAACACTAGGTTGAATCTGAGGTAGAAACAAAAAGCCAGAAGGACTTGATGCTTAATTCATCATGTGACTGATGATGTCAGTGATGGTTATTAGCTTTCCTAAAAGCTGGAACCATGAAAGGCTTTTGGTTATGAACAGTGGTCTAGAAAGTAACTTCTCCTTGGAAATACCTTTAAATCTCCAGGGCTCATCTTGGTTATAAATTCTATAGTATAGTATATACATTCTGTATAGAGATTTTTTTTGGGGGGGGGATTTAGTGTCTGTTAGTAGGATATTCATCTACCTAGGATTAACCTTAATTGTTAACCATTTATAGGGTTATGCCCAAGACTGATATTTTTATAGGAAAAAAATCTCAGTATAATATTTTACAATGAAAATTAAAACATGAATTTAAAATCACAGGGATCGATTGATTATAATACCATGAAAAATTGTGTCAGCTTTTCATTACTTCATAAAAAATTCTTTTTCATCCCACTTCTGTCAGGATATACTAGACAAGAGGTTTGTTAAGATATCCAGAGCATGCTTTTTACGCTGCCTTATTTTTTACTGGGAAAGAATAAGATAAATTAAATGAGTCATCCTTAAGCTATAAGATTATCTTTCATAACTTGTTATAATTGAAAAGCAGTTTCTGACAAGCTTTTTCAACTAACGTTTTATTTACATGTATTATTGCTAATATATCCTAACAAAATTGTTGATATTAGCAATAATTTACCTTCCTACATCATTTTGTTATTAATAAATTATTTTCATGTATATTATCTCATGTATACTAAATTACATTAAAGCAAAGATAGATCATTTTAATGCTCAGAGTGGTGGCAAAAATGATTGTTAACTAGTTTATTAATGACAATGTGGTAATTCATGAAAATAGTTTTTATCTTTGATAAAGGAAAAGAATACACTATGCTTATGCTTTCACAAATAATAAAACTAGAATTTGAAATGTACTATATATACATTTAAAAATCCTAAATTAAAAAATTCTAAATATAGGTAACAGAAAATTTAGAAACTCTATGAAAATGATTTGAGAGTAACATACTTTGAAATATAATGCCAAAGACAGTTTATTAGATAATCTTGAACAAATGGCTCTATTTTTTCTTGTTTTTCTTTATTTTTCTTTATTGTATTTTGTATCAACAACTTCAGGTCGAATTAAGATTAGTAAATAGTGAATAGCTGTAGTAATATGAAATAGAAATAATAATTTGAGTAGGGAAAATATAAAGCTCCTACTGTCAAAGAATCCAAAGTCTAGTAGAGTATATAATTACAATAGAAAGGTGAAGATCCATCACTTATTTACTAATTCAACAAATGCTATTTTCAATACCAGGTATGTACTAAACACTAGATATAATAGCATTCAGGTATTATATTATGTACCGTTTGTGGGGCCTATAATTTAATAAATATGAAGTGGTGATTGTGAATCAAATAATGAAAAATATGAAATTGCGATAGTTATATGTGATAAGAAGGAACAATACACACAGTACTACGTTGTATAATGGAAGTTTCTAAGGTAGTCGTGGTGGTCAGAGATGCTTCTCTAAGAAAGCAATGACTTAGCTGAAATTTGAAGAATAAGCATAAGGGACAGCAGTGAACATGTTCAGAGGCCCTGTAGCCGAAATGGGTTTAGTAAATGAAATAGGCTAGGGAAGTCTAGAATGGCTGGAGGACAGAGTACAATGGAGAATGGTATAAAATGAGGCCAAGTGAAGGTGAAGAGCAGACTGTTAAAGATGTTAGGTTATGTAAAGAGTACTGAGGACAGTGGGACAGGATAGGGCTGGGGTGGAAGTGACAGATTTGTGACCTAGTCATATTTGTATTTTTAAAGTGTCCCTCTGGCTATAATGTAGATGAAAGATTGGAGAACACTAAGAGTATATGTAGATGAGTGGACAAGGAGAAAGGTGATGGTAGCTTGGACAGAGGGAAGTAGAGGCAGATTCAAGATTTAATTATTGGATAAGATAGAGATGAATTACTAATGGTTTTGTAAAGAGAGCAAGGGAAAAAAAAGTTGTCAGGGATACCATCTACAGTTCTCATTTGCTTAATTAGGTGATGGTGGCACTATTCACTGAATTTGTATCTATCCCTCTGTCTTCCCAAAAAGGACATGAGTTCAATGTTTGTTGAGACACCATAAATAGTGTGTTAAGTAGGTCATGCTAGTGGGAAACTTCCATTTCCCTGGTCTCATGTTTCTATGAGGAAGAACTCCTAAAACAATAATATGCTGAACCTTTCACCTTACCTTTTACTCAGTCCTCTCCAGAGTAGGTAGAAAGATTATCTGGTTAATGATTTTGAGGGAGGAAACTGATATGAACATATTCTCTCTCCTCCCCCCTTCTTATCCTTCTCTTTCCCTTTCCATCTTATTCCTTCTCCTTCTTCCTGTCCATTCCTTTCCCTCTCTGCCTCTGTCTCTATTTCTTTAGTAGCCTTAGGTATTTCTAGTAATCTCCAGAGAGCTTAAAAGCTTAATTAGTGAGTCTCTGCTACTTGAGATAAACTTGAGATAACATATAGGAGGCTGTCCTTTTCAGGTGTGGTATGTTGCAAACCTGTTTTGGTCACAGATAAAGCATGGACTCTATCTAAGCAGTCTACCAGTAATAAAGCTTAACATTTTAATCCTTCATTTGTCTTTCTCCTGTGATTGTTTCTTAATTGGCTTTTAACTTATGTGGGAGAAGGAATGTGGTTTAGACATCTTATTTATAAGTAGCTCAAGAAATGAGTAATCTGCCTCTAGGGGTAATTGAATTGTGGATATGGTTTTGAGTGTCTTGGGAGAAAATTGAGAAGTTGGTGGATAACCAAAGAACCCGAACTGAATGTGAGCCCTGGTAAATTAAGATGAGGGCTAAACTATATCAAATAAATGTCAACAACATGGACAATGTATTTGTGAATTTGGTAAATGCTGCAAGAGCTGGAGCTCAGATTGAAGTGGTATCTGGTCACTTTGGAGATGGTGACAGGTTTAAGTAGGAAATACTGCTTCGGTACTCTTGTACTCTGCTTCTTAAAGTTGAGTAGAAGTTAGAAAAGGGAAGAGAATGAGCAAATTATGAAGGGAAGAAGATGGTGCATGATTTCAAATCACCTTCCTCCTTCCTTTTTTCCTTAAAGAACATCTCTAAAGGAGGAGAGATAATTGGGTGATGGGCATTAAGGAGGGCACTTGATATAATGAGCACTGGGTGTTATATGCAACCCATGAACCACTAAATTCTACCTCTGAAACTAATAAAAAAAGAAAAAGAAAAAGAAAAAGGACATCTGTAAGAACAAGTACTTATTTAAAGCAGCTTTAAACTGGAAAAAAAAAAAGTTTTACCAGAACCATTTTCGGACATTTATTATAAAGATCATTCATATGAACAATAGTAGTAATCATCAGAAAATAATTTCTGAAAATTAAGAAAAAATCTATTTTAATTATTTGAATAATTCGGAGTTGACACTGTTCTTTGAAAATGTGGAAAGGGTATATCATCCATCTTAGTCTTTACTGTGAAGTATCACAAACCCATCCTTTGACAGTTGTCTACTATAGCTTTGCCAGGTAGCGTATAGAATACTAAACTATAATATAAATTTGATTGGATCAATTCATTATGTATATGTTATATTTGTATGGGAATTATCCTCATAAACATAAACAATAGAATTTAATACCTAATATGGTGGCATTATGCAGATAGCAGCTATTAAAGAATGCATAGAATTGAAGATTTGATGACAATTTTGTGATTATTCTATGTCAACTCCAACCTACTACAGGAATCTGTTTACCCCTAAGGATCAATTATTAGCATTTTTAAAATAATGCTAAGAAAGGGAAGGTTGCATGCTTGTAAGACATATCATACTTCTTGCTTGATACAAGATTTTTTAATATTTGATTTGCTTCCTATTAATTTCAATCCTTAGTTCTGTCCTTCACACAATACATAAATATGTAAAGCAATTGCCAATTGCATATGATAGCTTTACAAATAGATAAAGCTGCTGTAGCACTCACACAGTAATTTTTTTAACACATATTCTCTGTCAGTTACTACATTGAGCCTAAAAAGGTCAATAAGATTAGCTGTTGATTTTCCCCAGTTCTATCGCTTGTTCTTCCATATGGCTGGTTTCTAAATACCTCCATATTGTGTATGGACACCTCTGAGAGTATTATAGTAAATATTTTATTTATATTAATGATAATTATGTAACTGTAATCATGACAAGTAATATTTTTGAGTACTATTTATATGCTAGAATCTGTGCAAAGTATTTTATATTTATTAATTAAATAACTACCTAGTGGTGCCCTCTGAATATGTAGTACTTGCAACTAGTATATTGGGAGAAGGGTTATACTGTAGGAGTTAGAACTTATACAATCATGGGAAGAGATTGGGAAATGATGGGATGGAAGGGGGAATTAGAGGATCTGAGAAAATTTCGCCTATCAGCCTTCTGAAAGCAGTGTTTTCAGTGACGTAGGTGTTAACACAAGAATGCTGAGAACCAAAGCACATTCAGTTGCTGGAATGGCACTACAACTGAACCTCGTGGAGAAGTCACTCAGAAGCTTTTGCCTGTGAGCTCTGTCCCCTCTTGGTCCATGGTTACATATCTTATAATTGGCCTAAGGCTGCTGTTGTTCAAATAGTGCTACTAGTTGGAAAGAAGAATCAAAACAGAAGAGAGTGAGGACAAGTTAGAATCTGCTGGGCACCTCTGTATCTGTCAATCTATCTGATGCCAAAGTATGCTTGGAAAGTAATGACCATTGCCTCACTTTCATCTTCTAAAACTTTTGCAAATTCTTCTTTTGTCCATCTCTATCTAACTCAATACCATAACAGGAAGATGATTCTAGCAGCATGGCTCTTAGCTTGACCAAGTTAACAGTAGAAGAAACCTACAAGGTACTGTTGTAGACACTAGGGTTTCAATAGTGCATGAACAGACAAAAAAAAAAAAATCCTTGCTTCTTATAGCTTACATTCTAATCGTAGAGTCAGCAAATAACCTAATAAGTATTTTATTCAATGTCAAATGTCAGAAAGTGCAACATAAATAATTAAGCTCTATAGATCAGAGATTGTAGTGAATCAGTAATAGAAACATGGAGAACCAATAGTAGAAACATTGCTATAGCCTTAGTGAAAGATGTTAAGAGCTCAAACTAGGAGAAGAGCCTACCCATATTCATGGTGAAAAATGGTCGTATCTTGAATCTGTTTTGTAGGGAGAGCTATTGGGTGTTGAAGAAGAAAATGGAGGATGCTAATGCTTTTGAGCAAATGAATGTAATTCTGGTGGTATTTGCAGAGATGGGAAAGGATGGAGCACAAATGAGTTTGGAGGAGAAATTAAGGCCTTTGGAAGTCAAAGCAGAGATTTTATATTGATTAGGCAATTACACAGAAAGGAGTTGAGATCTGGGGAGAGCTGAAACTGGAAATGTACATTTTGGAGTTATCTGAGTCCATATTATATTTAAAGACAGAAAGACTGGAAGGGATTAGTGGGGAAGATGACGTAGAGTTTAAAAAGAAAAGAGGTGTTATATTCTGGTGAAATATGCCTAAACAGAGGGAGTAATACTTCTTTTGCATTATCTTATTTATATCTCATTTTCCTTTACAAAACATTAATTTTCTTTTTTTTTTTTTTAAAGATTTTATTTATTTATTTCATAGCGGGAGAGAGATCACAAGGAGGCAGAGAGGCAGGCAGAGAGAGAGGGGGAAGCAGGCTCCCTGCTGAGCAGAGAGCCCGATGTGGGCCTCGATCCCAGGACCCTGAGATCATGACCTGAGCTGAAAGCAGAGGCTTTAACCCACTGAGCCACCCAGGCGCCCAAAACATTAATTTTCAATAATGTGTTTAACACCCTAAAATAAAATTTAAACATACAGAAGGTGGGTGTGAGAGATAACCAGGATAGTTAAATTATAAAGCCAAAAGTAAGTTAGCACAGATGTATTGAATAGAGACGTTGATAGACATAAACTGCAGATTTGTTTTCAGTAACCAAAAGCAGAGGAGCACCACAATTAATTAAACTAATTAAATTAGAAGATTTATAATGTCCATAAATTTAAGAAATAGAAGAAAGAATGAGAAGGAAAAGTTATTCTTTGGGAAGTAGCATTTGAAGCTGTGTTAAAACTATTTCATTTGAATTGTCCGGGATAATGTTACCTATAATAGCAGGTAGTATTTGGGTTTCTTACAATATCTCATTACTGAGACAAAATGCAATAAAAACAATTCTACAGGAGTCCAAGCAGTGAAACACATGTTCATAATTTTCTAGTAGTCTGTCTTAATCCGCAATAAAAAACATTTATTTCCATAAAATTCTCTCAACTAGGATTTGATTATTATTAGAGAGAAAGAGTTCAAGGTTATCCTCTCTGCAAAGGACTTGTACCACCTTGGCTTCCTGTCTGTCTGCCAGATGCTTATGAGACCGCATATTCCAATGTTTTTCTGTAAGGTGTTACGTGTAGAACTGGACAATACTGCAAATACTCCATGATTCTAATATGGTATGGTAAGATGACCGACTCCTTTGGGTAAAGTAAATTGGTTTTTTAAATGAAGTTCAAAAATTTTAGTAGTGATAATTTTTTGACAGTTAAAGACTATTCATAATGAGGACTAGAATGATAGTTGAAAGTAATTCCCTACGACCACTGACACACAAGCAACAAAAATTTAGTAGTTGGGAATACCTATCAAACATCTGTAAAAAGACTAAAACAACAACAAATAACCCAACAACTTACTGAATATGGGAAGAAAGTCTCAAGATCAATGTATAAATCAATTAAATAAACTTATTTCCTCACCATTTTGACATGGTAATAATATTCTTTTGAAATAAATGAAAATACAAGGCACATTTCTAGCTCCTTCTAATATTTCAACCAAAAAAAATTGTCCATTTACACCAGGAATTTTAATAACAAAAAGGACTGTCTTTTATACTCCTATAAGTAAAGCAAAGATTTAAAAGTTGCTTGTACAGAGATGAGCTAATAACTATTATTATTTACTAGAAATAAAGCAGCATTATGAATAAGAGTGAAACATAATTCCCATGACTATCTAAATTGTATTTTAAATGGTGAAATTAAGTTTTAAATTGCTATTAAACAGTTTAGTAAGGCAGTTAAATTTTCAGTTGTGCTGAATTCAGCAGAAATTTTAATGTTATTATAATAATTATAAGAATTTTCTTGGCGACCAAGCAAAACAAGTATCTTATAGCAAATAGATTAAATATAATTTTCTGTTGGAAAGAAGTAAAGAAGATGATTTTTTCCACATGAGTATGATTATTAAGTAGACAACAGCAAATTCAACCAAGAAAATCCATCTTTAAAGTGTACTAAAGGGTGACTGTTTTAGATATGGCAATTAATCACTGGATTTATAATACTTTAGGAGCAGCTCATACTACATTAATTGTTGATAACTTCTGCTTAATTAACAAGACTGCCCACAAATGTCAGACATGAGCACAAAAACACACTTGAGAAAAAAAAAAATATATATATATTAGGTAAGGACTGAGAATCACAAAATGAAAAACTTAACTGGCATCCAGGTTCACCTGCCTGAACTTTCATACTTTCACTGGATATTTTATGAATCAATGCTTTCTTCCCTGAGTTGAAGAGTACTATTTAAGATACAATCTATATTGTATGGTGTTTTAATTAGATCCAGCCCTCCTCTAGTATGTTTGTAGTTTTTTCTGTGCAGGCAGCTTCCTGCTTTCGTACACAGATTAAGTAGATTTGACTAGAGTGCTGAAAAAGACTGGAGATACATTGCCTAGTTTAAATCCTGGCTCCGTCATTTCTCAGCTGTGTGATACAGAGCAAATTACTCAACTTTTCCGTACCCCCATTTCATAACTTACAAAATGGAGCTAGTAATGTCATCTAACTTAGAATGAGAATTAAAATGATATATATATATATTTAAGTATTGAACAGCTAAAATATTAGCTAATATTTTAATTTGTATTATTATGATCAGACGTATTATCCTGGGGGCGCTTGGGTGGCTTAGTCCATTAGGCATCTGACTTTGGCTCAGTTCATGATCTCAGGGTCCTGGGATCCAACCCTGTACTGGGTATCTGCTCAGCGGGGAGTCTGTTTTTCCCTCTCTCTCTGCCCCTCCCCCTGCTCATGCTCTCTCTCTCTCTCAAATAAATAAATGAAATCTTTTTTTAAAAAGAAATATTATACTCCACATTCTCTACCTTTCTATAGTTCTCTTCTCCTCAGCATTGGAGACATGTCTCCATCCCACCCATTTTCTTTCTCTTTAGCATCTCACTTTAACATCTGAGTATTTGTATGCACATAAGTAAAGCAATAAATGCTTTATGATTCAACATACAGTTCTGCCTTTCTGTGGAGCTTATACCTGCTATGTCTCTTACATGTGGTGTCTTCAGATATTTGATCAATTTCATGTCTGAAATTCATCTTGGATTTTATGAAACTATAACTAATAATGAGACCCTTGAGCATTCACTGACAGCCAGAATTGAAATACTTAGAGTAACACAAATTTCTGGGACTAGAGAGTGTGTGACGGCATGATGTACAAAGAGCTTTTATGTGATGTCTGAAGCAGGAAAATAGGAATTTCATTGGACAAAGTAAATGCTTAGATTAAGGATATGTTAAAACAATGTGACATAGTTGAGAATAACAGAGAACTGCAGATGTCTAATAAACCTGGTGTTCCCATTTTTAATTAAAGCAGTAGTCAGTGAGAAGGTTAAAGTGCAGGGATATAAATATAGCAAAGGTTTCAGATATATAGAAGTGATAGCTTCATGTGAACGTAGAAGATAATATTTCTTAAGTTAGGCTCTTTAGCCACTCAGGTGTGTAGAGAACAATAATATGGAAATGGTTCCTCTTTCAAAGGAAATACAAGCAAAGAAGAACAAATAAATTTTCTTTAATTCTTGAATGGCACAATGTTCAGGGTTAAAAGACTTTTGATTGTATATTATGTATAATGGTTGTATGCTTTGGTTTTTCATTGCTCTAGGCCCTTGTTTATGGACATAATGGGTCTTCCTTACTCTTCTATCCCTATATAAGATGCTCACAGAGCATAAATTCACCTCCAAAGAAGCCTTCTGAAATTAACTGGCAGGAAATCATACCTAGCCTGGAAACTAATCAACGACTCATGTGTTTTAGGATGGAGGAGGTTGGGCATAAATGCCTATGTTAGTGACTGGATGCAGATGTTTGACCACTGGCATCTAAACTTACTGGGTTGGGGCGCCTGGGTAGCTAAGGGGGTTAAAGCCTCTGCCTTCAGCTCAGGTCATGATCCCAGGGTCCTGGGATTGAGCTCCGCTTTGGGCTCTCTGCTCAGGGGCAGTCTGCTTCTCCCTCTGCCTCTGCTATTCCCCCTGCTTGTACTCAGCAGGGAGCCTGCTTCCCCCAGCCCCTGCCTGCCTCTCTGCCTACTTGTGCTCTCTCTCTCTGTGTCAAATAAATAAATAAAATCTTTAAAAAAATAAACTTACTGGGTCATTTCCTCTCGAATTCACCTACTAGGAACTCCATTCATACTGAATTGCTAATTTACTTAATGGACTTGATTCTGAATTCAGTCTTTTATTTGTTGGCCCTATCATTGGCTTGAAGTCTTACTAAATTTTTGCTGAAATTACTGTAAGGATGCTCCAAATAACACATATTTTCATTCCTACATAAATCTTCTTTTCTCTATTATCAGTTATGGCTTCTTTAGTGTCTTCCACTTTATGGAACTCTCTTACAGTATTTGCATCATATTATGTTGACCTGTTATGTTCCCCACAATATATGCCAGATATATTTTGATGAGTACATGAAAAAATGAGTGGATTGGGAGAAATGGCACCATAGCATTGCAAAGGACAGCATAGTTTGTTGAATTATGGACTAAATTACAACCCATTTTGTCTTTAGAAAATATTTTGTTGTTGTTATTAAATGCACTGTTTTCAGTCTATCTCAAATGTCATGTAGAAAGATAAATTAAGAAAAGATGACATAATGAACAATCCCTAAGTTTTCTATTTTACCTTGATATAATTATATGATGGAAAATTAAATTTTTGGGCGCCTGGGTGGCTCAGTGGGTTAAAGCCTCTGCTTTCGGCTCAGGTCATGATCTCAGGGTCCTGGGATCGAGGCCCGCATCTGGCTCCCTGCTCAGCGGGGAGCCTGCTTCCTCCTCTCTCTGTCTGCCTCTCTGCCTACTTGTAATCTCTCTCTGTCAAATAAATAAATAAAATCTTTTAAAAAAAAAGAAAATTAAATTTTTAAGAAAATGTAAATAAAGAGATCATCATAGGGAGATTAATTTTTAGCAAGGTGACAGTGCATTATCTTTCATGGTACACAAAAATCAACTCAAAATGGATTAAAAGCTTGAACATGAGACCCGAAACCATAAAACTAGGAGAAAACACAGCTGGTAAACTTGACATGAGTTTTGGTGATGATTTTTTGAGTCTGACACCAACAAAAGTGAAGCAACAAGAGCAATAATAAGCAAATGGGACTATATCAAACTTAAAAGCTTCCTCACAGCAAAGGAAACCATCAACAAAATAAAAAAGATAACCTACTGAATGGGATAAAATATTTGCAAATCATGTATGTGATCATGGATTCATATGCAAAATATATAAAGAGCTCATAGAACTCAATACCAAAAATCCCAAACAATCCAATTAAAAAATGGGCAGATGATCTGAATAGACATTTTTTTCTAAAGAAGAGAAAAGATACATGAACAAATGTTCACCATCACAAATCATCGGGAAATGCACATTAAAATCACAATAAGATGTCATCTGTTTAGAATGGCTATTATCAAAAAGATAGGAAATAACTGGTGTTGGTGAGAATGTGGAGAAAAGAGAACACTTGTGCACTATTGGTGGGAATGTAAATTGGTGCAGCCACTGTGGAAAACAGTATAGAGATTCCTCAAAAAGTTAAAAATAGAACTACCATATGTACCAGTTCTACTTTTGGTTATTTATCTGAAGAACACAAACGAGAGAAACAACAGCAGGAAAAGATATTACTCCCCATATTCATTGCAGCATTATTTATAAGAGCCAGGAAATGGAAATAACCTTAAGCGTCCACTGATGGACGAATGGATAAAGAAGATGTGCATTTATATTCAATGAATATTATTCAGCCATAAAAAAGGCTGAGATCTCACTGTTATAACAAAGTAAATGGACCTTGAGGGCATTATGCTAAATGAAATAATTCAGAGAAAGGCAAATACCATATGATCTTGCTTAACATGTGGAATCTAAAAAACACACACACAAACCCTAAGCTCATAGAAAGAGAGGGTAGATTGGTGGCTGCCAGAGGTGAAGGATGGGAAATGGGAGAAATTGGTGAAGGGGGTCAAAAAATTTTTAAAAAAAGGAAATGTAACATATAGTGCATTAGTATTTTTTCCCTCATCTTTGAAATTTAGTATTTTTTCCCTTATCTTTGTTCCATTTGACTGTTGAGTTTAATTATATGAATGCTAAAATAAACCCCAAATGCACAAAGTTTTATAGTAAATAATTTAGTTTTGTATATTTTCTTAATGAATTAAGTTTCTTTTGCATATTGTCTTCTCTGATAGAGAATATTTTAAAGACTTATCAAAAATCAAGGCATTGTGAAAATATTCTCTGTGCTTCCTTGGAGATTTATTTTGTTGAAGTATTGGATTCACGTTAGTAAAAGAATATTTTTTAAAAAAGCATTTTGATTGACATTTATTTTTTTAAGTTTCTAAACAATTTACTGGAGGCATCATAATAAATTCATCTCTGTTCTTATTGTCTTCTTTCTCTTCTGACATTTCCCTTGATAATCTTGTTTATTACAGTTTTTAAATTCTTAACAAGGGGAACAAAGGAGGAGAGCATAAGTATGATCAGCTTATTTCTTAATTTGGACAGTTGGTACATTCCTATATATCCTTTTCCCATGATATTAATGAAAATATTTATAATAATTTTCTTTTTATTGAACAATCTTACTTTGTATATTATCTATACGTGTTCTTACTTGCTAATAAGAACAACTAAGTAAACTAGGTTAGGGAATATTTACCATATTTTAGAGATGAAAAACATGAATGTTAGAGATATTATATGAAGTTAAAAGCCATAACTATCAAAAAGTAAACAAGGGGGCGCCTGGGTGGCTCAGTGGGTTAAAGCCGCTGCCTTCGGCTCAGGTCATGATCCCAGGGTCCTGGGATGGAGGCCCGCATCAGGCTCTCTGCTCAGCAGGGAGCCTACTCCTCCTCTCTCCTCTCTCTCTGCCTGCCTCTCTGCCTACTTGTAATCTCTCTCTCTGTCAAAATGAATAAATAATTAAAAAAAAAAAGTAAACAAGGATCAGGGACACCTGGGTGGCACAGTCTGTTAAACATCTGACTCTCGGTTTCAGCTGAGGTCGTGATCTCACGGTTGTGAGATCGAGCCCTAATTCAGTCTCTGCATGGAGGTTGCTTGAGATTTTCTCCCTCTCTCTTTGCCCCTCCCGCTCGTGTTCTCTCTCTCTCTCTCAAATAAATAAATAAATCTTTAAAAAGAAAAAAAAAAGGTAAAGAATGGCCAAACCTAGCTGAAATCAGTGTACATGAAGATGATGTGGAAGATGTGAAGAAAATAAATGAATTTTGTGCAGTGGATAACGAAAACGCGCTAAGGCTTTCATGAGAGCTTTTGTGTCTAAAACAAAGCAGGTGTTCGTTCATGAGAAATTTTTGATAAATCAGACCCTGTATGGAGTGACAGAAACCACAGAATGAGTCTTTGTGAATTACAGTATATGAAGACTTGCTGAGGGTACTAGGATATTTGGCCTGGAGAGGAAAAGTTTTTATTTATTTATTTATTTATTTATTTATTTATTTATTTATTTATTTATTAGTGCGGGACTCGATCCCAGGATCCTGAGATCATGACCTGAGCCAAAGGCAGAGGCTTTAACTGTTGTTGTTTTAAGATTTTATTTATTTATTTGACAGAGAGAGATTACAAGTAGGGAGAGAGGCAGGAAGAGAGAGAGGAGGAAGCAGGCTCGCTGCTGAGCAGAGAGCCCAGTGCGGGACTCGATCCCAGGATCCTGAGATCATGACCTGAGCCAAAGGCAGAGGCTTTAACCCACTGAGTCACCCAGGTGCCCCGAGGAAAAGTTTTTGACTGTTCTCTGTAAACATTAGCAGAGCTCCCATGTAAAAGATGCTGTAACTTTTCTGTGCTGTTGCAGAGATGAGAATTAGGATTCATGGATGACGTTGTATTGAGGGAGACCTAAACTCGCTGTGATAAGTAACTATTTATGATTGGTTCTGGAATGGGCTGACTCCAGATGTAGTGAGTTCTGATCACTGGAGGTATCTGTTCTAGTATTTTTTTTTTTTAAGATTTTATTTATTTATTTGACACAGAGAGAGAGATTACAAGTAGGCAGAGAGGCAGGCAGAGAGAGAGGAGAGAGGAGGAAGCAGGCTCCCTGCCGAGCAGAGAGCCCGATGCGGGCCTCGATCCCAGGACCCTGGGATCATGACCTGAGCCGAAGGCAGCGGCTTTAACCCACTGAGCCACCCAGGCGCCCTCTGTTCTAGTATTTATTTGTTCAGGATATTTTCATGGAAAGGGTATATCATAACTGCCTAGTACATTGGGTGTTTTACATTTACATCTCTGAGTTTCCTTTAGAGCTTGTGGTAGAATTTTTGTTGTCTCTGACACAGTTTGGTATAGTTTGGGACACATAGGAATCACTGTACTATGTGCAAAGATGTTAAAATTTCTAGGGAACTTCACAGAGAAGTTTTTCTGAGTAATGAGGATTTGGGTCTGTCTTCCATGTATTCACACTGAAAGGAACATTAATATAATAATGAATCCTACTTTTTGTGAAACTATACCATTAAGTTGCAGGCATTGCATTTAATTCACAGATGCCTTTAAGTGAATGACTCTTGGACGACAAATAATGACAATGTCTATAAATAACCATGAGTATATAAAAATGCTTTTCCTTGGTGGGTGGGCAACAAACTTTTAAATCAATACATGTGAAAATGCTAAGTGTTGAGCTGACCTAAAATTCAGGGAAGCATATTAACAGTTTCTCAAAATTTTCTCCGTATACTGCAGCTGTGGGAATTAAAAAATTGTCTCTTATAACATTCCCTCTTTCAAGATGAACTTCTAACATACTGATACTATAGTGGTATAAAATTCAGTGCAAACATTCTGGGTATCTAGTTTTACTTCATCTATGAAATAACACAGTCATTCAGCCTTTCCTGTGTGTGTGTGTGTGTGTGTGTGTGTGTGTGTGTGTGTGTGTGTTTATTTTTACCTTTGTTCAACTGAAGTTAATACTGGTTACTATTTCTAGCTGTAAAGTGCACAAATAGTCTTGAACACTTGTAATCCAGTGGAAGATTGATAAGAACAGCACACAGCATCATAATTATGTAATCCCTCTATAGGTTTCTGTGTGTGTATATACACACCTTCATAGACACACACACACACACACACACATATATACATATATGAAATAGACATCCATATATACCTAAATGAATTTCTTATTCAAGACAAAAGGAAAGCATTTCCTAAATGCCTGAGTGTTTTTGATAATTTCTTTAGGAAAAAATTACTGATTATATAAAAATAGTGTATGTTGGTCCAAAAAATAAAAAATTGATTTAAAATCATGCATTTAATGTTTATTACATGAAATAACAGGTTTTAAAATTTTTATGTATCAAACATAGTAGTATAAAATACATTAACAAGTTTCATTTAGCTATAGCTTTTACTGTAGCAGTTTTTAATCAATGTATCACTGAATGTATGAATTCTTGCAAAGTGAATTAATATCAAAGGGAATATTCTAGTTTGATTTATGTACTTATCTATAATTGACAGGAATGTTTCTATTAATATCATGTGGACCTTATGCTTTTTAAAAATGAGTTTTACATGGAGATATAAGAGGCTTTAAATTCAAAATGTGCAAAAATATTGGTGTAGTGATATTTTACAAAATCGACTAGTTGCTAACACTTTGTTTCCAGGAATGCCTAAAATATTGTTAATAAGTGTGTGGTCTGGAAAAGAAATATTTTTATATTTCTGATATTTGATTGTTAGTATTTATTTTTCTGCTTAACCCCAAACATTTCACTAACAAAACTAATATGTAAAATGTGTTAAGACAGCAAAACAAACTTAATAACTTGTTTTTCTTCCTGTTTGCATATTACATCTACATGTCTACCTGTGGAAATTGAGGCTTCATTAAACTGAATTGCTTGGGCTCAAGGCAAACTACCACCTTTAGAAATATACATAAAAAACCCAAAATTGCTTAGATGGCTTATTGCTTATTAAAATGTCTTATACTTCAATATTAATCAGCGCCTTAGAGTCTTTCTTTGAATTCTCTTTACTAGTATCAGTTTCTCTTGAGCCAAGTTAACATGTTTTTTTTTGAAATTCATTTTCTTATTTGAGTTTGTGCAACAGCGTTTAATAATTGCATGAATTATTGTAGGCCAGTCAAAACTTTTCATCTTTGGTATTGTAATTTTTCATATGTATATATGTCAGAAATAACACAAAAATTCATGCTAATAAATATCATGATGATGTTACCAATGTTTCATTTTAACTTTAAAATCAGGATGCAATGTATAAAAATTGCCCAAACCAAATTAACTGGTAGGCTTGTGTATTTTTATACTTTAAAATGTAGGCAAACCATGTGACTTAACCTTAGTTGGAAAAAAGAAGAGTGGCTGAGGGAATGGTGTATTAATCATAAATATAATCAGGATGCCAGGAAGCTTAGAGCCTAAATCCAAATGCAGGGATTGATCGTCACCTTATCGCATGCATTTTTGTGTTCCCCATGTTCCGTGGCCTTTATCTTAATATCTTACGCTCATTTTGGGGGCATTTTCTTAGTTTTTATTTCATAGTATATATTTGATAAGCCATGAAAAATCAGTTGTGCCTTGTACTGGCAGGGTTCAAATGTGAAATAATTTTGAAAATAAAATAATCTATTATTGTTATGACAGGTTACCTTCTCTGTGTTTTCATTTTTTCTCTACCTGTATTTTATTTATTTATTTATTTAATTTATTTATTTGAGAGAGAGAGAGATCACAAGTAGGCAGAGAGGCAGGCAGAGAGAGAGGAGGAAGCAGGCTCCCTGCCCAGCAGAGAGCCTGATTCGGGCCTTGATCCCAGGAAGCTGAGATCATGACCTGAGCCGAAAGCAGAGGCTTTAACCCACTGAGCCACCCAGGCACCCCTCTCTACCTGTATTTTAGCTGCAGCACACATGCCTGCTGATTGTCCAAGTTCTTCATTGGTTACCATGCCACCTATTTTAACAGTGTCTTCTGTTCATTGGAAATTCCCATTGGTACTTTTTAGTACTTAAATATTTTTGAATTTTCTTCATGGCTCTGATATAACCTTCAAGAAGAAGATCCTTAAGTACACAAAGCCTGATCTTTTAACAATGTCTCCTGTGTAGTTATTCATGAAGTATCTCATGAAATTACACTGAAATGTAATGGTTTTCTATCTTACTGCCAATATTTATGAGAGCCTCTTGGCACATTCTCCCTTCTTTCAAGTGTAGATGCCATGTATATTATGAAGGTTAATGAAAAAAAGAGACATTCAGTTTGATTTTCTTTTTTAAATATCTTTACAAAAGATTCTACAACAACATAGTAAGTGCAGAAGGCCAAAATATATCCTAAAAATTTAGCACAGATAAGCAGTTGATTTGTTTGCATGATTGATACATTTAAAAAAATTTTTATTTGTTTGACAGAGAGACACACAACGAGAGAGGGAACACAAGCAGGGGTAGTGGGAGAGGGAGAAGCCGTCTTCCTGCTGAGCAGGGAGCCTGATGTGGGGCTCAATCCCAGGACCCCAGGATTGTGACCTGAGCCAAAGGGCGACACTTAACGACTGAGCCACACAGGCGCCCCTGATTGATAGATTTTTGTATAACTTTTGCTATTTAAACTATGAGTAAATATTCTTTCATAAAAATGAAAATGACTAATTTTTCAGACAAATCTCTAAGAAATTATTAGAAGAAATAATAAGCAGGACAAGGCTTAGCTTAACAGAATGTAAGTTATATCAGATTATGCCTTATTTATTTATTTATTTATTTATTTATTTTTAATTCTATTTTTATTCTTTGCCCAAGGGGTACAGGTCTGTGAATCATCAGGCTTACATCTTTCACAGCACTCACCAAAGCACAAACCCTCCCCAATGTCCATAACCCATCCACCCTATCCCTACCCTCCCACCCCCCAGTAACCCTCAGTTTGTTTTGTGAGATCAGGAGTCTCTTATGGTTTGTGTCCTTCCCCATCCCATCTTGTTTCATTATTTTTCCCTCCCTACCCCCCACGACCCCCCACCCTGCCCCTCAAGTTCCTCATATCAGAGAGATCATATGATACTTGTCTTTCTCTGATTGACTTATTTCGCTCAGCATAATACCCTCCAGTTCTATCCATGTGTTGCAAATGGCAAGATTTCGTTTCTTTTGATAGCTGCATAGTATTCCATTGTATATATATATACCACATCTTCTTTATCCATTCATCTGTTGATGGACATCTAGGTTCTTTCCATAGTTTGGTTATTGTGGACATTGCTGCTATAAACATTTGGGTGCACGTGCCCCTGGGGATCACTACCTTTGTGTCTTTAGGATAAATACCCAGTAGTGCGATTGCTGGGTCGTAGGGTAGCTCCATTTTCAACTTTTTGAGGAATCTCCATACTGTTTTGCAGAGTGATTATGCCTTATTTATATGTTCGCTTGTTTATGATAAGATTATGGTTATTAGGCAACTGTGGCTAACATCAAGTATCTGAACTTCAGCAAGACATAATTGCTGAAAAATAAAAATACTTAAGGATTACATAAGGCTTATTATGTGCTTGGTACACTCCTAAGTATTTCGTATTTAATGCATTTGATCTTGTCAATAGTTTTGTGTAGAAGGTGATACTCCTTTCTTTCATTATAAAAACTCGGGCTAGCATGGGTAATTTGGGTAATTTGTATCCCATGCTGTCTGGTGCTAGAGTCCAGGTTTTTACCTGCAATGTTATATACCAATCCATAGAGAGTGATGAAATATCATAGAAATCTTTGCTTTTATATCATATCAACACATATAGGCATACCTCAGGGACATTGCAGTTTTGGTTCCAGACCACCAGAATAACGTGAGTCAAATAAATTTTTGGTTTCCTAGTGCATGTAAAAGTTTTATTTATATTATACCATTGTCTATTAAGAGTACAATAGCATTATGTCTAATAAGAACCAGTATATGTACCTTAATTAAAAACACTATTTAAAAAATGCTGACTATCATCTAAGCTTTTAATAAATTATAATCTTTTTGCTGGTAGAGGGTCTTGCCTTGATGCTGATGGCTACTGACCAGGATGGTCGTTATGGAAGGCTAAAGTGACTATGGCAATTTCTTAAAATAGGACCACAATGAAGTTTGCCTCATTGATTGACTCTTTCCTTCATGAATGATTTCTCTATTAGCATGCAATGCAGTTTTAAAGCATTTTACTCCCAGTAGAACTTCTTTCATAATTGGGCTCAATACTCTCAAACACTGTTGCTACTTTGTCAAGTAAGTTTATGTAATATATTCTAAATCTTTGTTGTCATTTCAACAGTCTTCACAGCATCTTCACCAGTAGTAGATACCATCTGAAGAGACCGCTTTTTTCGCTCATCCATAACAAGCACCTCCTCATCTGTTAAAGTTTTATCATGAGATTGCAGCAATCCATTCACATATTCAGGAATCACTGTGGACTCTAGTTGTCTTGCTCTTTCTGCCCCATCTGCACTTACTTCCTCCACTGAAGTCTTGAACCCCTCAAAGTCATCCATGAGGGTTGGCATCAAGTTTTTCCAAACTCCTGTTAATACTGATATTTTGACCTCTTCCCATGAATTATGAATATCCTTAATAACATATAGAGTGGTAAATCCTTTTTAGAAGGTTTTCAATGGACTTTGTCCAGATCCATCAGAGGAATCACTGTGACAGCTGTAGCCTTAGAAAATGTGTTTCTTGGGCGCCTGGGTGGCTCAGTGGGTTAAAGCCTCTGCTTTCGGCTCAGGTCATAATCTCAGCATCCTGGGATCGAGGCCTGCATCGGGCTCTCTGCTCAGCAGGGAGCCTGCTTCCTCCTCTCCTTGTCTCTCTGCCTGCCTCTCTGTCTACTTGTAATCTCTCTCTGTGTCAAATAAATAAATAAAATCTTTAAAAAAAAATGTGTTTCTTAAGTAATAAGACTTGAAAGTTGAAATTACTCTTTGCTCCATGGGCTAAAGAAAAGATGTGTCTTTTCAGGCATGAAAACAACATCAATCCATTGTATATCTCCCTTAGAGCTCTTGGGTGACCACGTAATTGTCAATGGTCAGTCGTGCTTTGAAAGAAATCTTTTCTCTGATCGGTAGGCCTCAATAGTGGGCTTCAGATATTCAGTAGGTCATGTTTTAAACAGATGTGCTGCCATCCAGAACTTCTTGTTTCATTTATATAGTACAGGCAGAGTAGGCTTAACATAATTCTTGAGGATCCTATGATTTTTGAAATGGTAAATGAGTGCTGGCTTACTTAAAGTCTCCAGCTGCTTTAGCCCTTAACAAGGGAGTCAGCCTGTGCTTTGAAGATTTAAAGCAAGGCATTGACCTCTATCTAGGTCTTAAAGTCTTAGATGGCATCTACTTCCAAAAGAAGGCTTTTTCATCTTCATTGAAAATCTGTTGCCATCTTCATTAATTATCTTAGCTAGATCTACTGGATAACATGGTGAAGCTTCCATATCAGTACTTGCTGCTTCACCTTGCACTTATATGTCATGTCCATGGCTTTTTTCCTTAAACCTCACGAGCCAAGTTCTGCTCACTTCACAGTTTTCTTCTGAAGATTCCTCACCTTTCTCAGCCTTCATAAAATTGAAGAGAATTAGGTCCTTGCTCTGGATTAGGCTTTGGCTTAAAAGAATGTTATGACTAGTGTGGTCTTCTATACAAACCATTCAAACTTTTGCCACATCACCAATAAGACTGTTGCTTTCTTACCATTTATGTGTTCACTGGAGTAGCACTTTTAATTTCCTTCAGGAACTTTTCCTTTGCATTCACAACTTGACTGTTTCATGCAAAAGGCTTTCAAACTGCCTCCTTCACTAATCTTAATCATTTCTAGCTTTTGATTTAAAGTGATAGATGTGTGACTCTTCCTTTCTTTTGAACACATAGAGGCCATTCTAGGATTATTAGCTGTCCTAATTTCAATATTGGTGTGTCTCAGGCAATAAGGAGGTCTGAGGAGGAGGGGAACAGCTGGATGATAGAACAGTCGGAACACACATTTATCAGTTGAGTTCACCTGTTTACATGGGCACTGTTCATGGCACCTCAAAACAATTACAGTAGTAGCAACATCAAAGATTACTGATTGGGCGCCTGGGTGGCTCAGTGGGTTAAAGCCTCTGCTTACGGCTCAGATCATGATCTTAGTGTCCTGGGATTGAGGCCCGCATTGGGCTCTCTGCTCAGCAGGGAGCCTGCTTCCTCCTCTCCCTGCCTCTCTGCCTGCCTCTCTGCCTACTTGTAATCTCTCTCTGTGTCAAATAAATAAATAAAATCTTAAAAAAAAACAAAACAAAACAAAGATCACTGATTACAGATTACCATTACAAATATAATAATATTGAAAAAGTGAAATATTCTGAGAATTACTGAAATGTGACACAGAGACACGAAGTTGGAGAAGTGACATTGATAGAGTAGCTTCACACAGGGTTACCACAGACTTTCAAATCGTTAAAAAAAAAAAGCAGTATTTGTGAAGTGTAAAAAAAAGGGCAAAATGCAATAAAACCAGGCATACCTGGAAAAGTGTAGGAGGACTCCTGTTTGAAACTTAAGGGCCCTTGCCTGAACTTTATCTTATGTTCGAAAAGTTTTTAAACATTTTTTAATTTAAATTCAACTATGAACATATATATTGGTTTCAGAGGTACAGGGCTGTGATTCACCAGTCTTATATAATACCCAGTGCTCATTATACCACATACCCTCCTTAATGTCCCTCACCCAGTTCAAAATTTTTATCAGCTGTGAAGATACTGAGGGAAGCTATATCAAACTTTCAAGTCAAGCTGAGGGAGATAAAAAGGTGATAACGTTAAGTGACGGATTTGGGATACAAAGGGAGCAATAGGAGAAATTCTACAATAATTGTAGCAGGGCAGGGGTAAATATGAGTTGCTGTGTTTGAAGCCAATAAATGATGAAACAAGTACAGCATAAGGAAGAGCTGACTCATGGACAAGCCATGTGAAACAGCCTTAGCGATTTTAGTAGAGCCTAGCCCCACTGTGGTGGGGTTCCCATAAACATAAACCTGATTTTAGATGGGTGGCATTAATATGTTTTACTTGAATTTAGTACAATAATAGTCTCACTTTTGTTAGTGTATAATTCTGAATTCTTTTTCCAATTAATATTTTCAGGTCTGATAATCATTCTCCATGCTGTAATGCCATAGGTAGGAATTTTTAACATTTTAAAATCCATTTTGTTTTTAAAATTTAGTTAAAACTCTGATCTCAAACTTTATCTAACTTGTATGTTCTCCCATCTCCCCTGTGTGGCCTTAAACTGAGGCAATGATAGCTGGGAGTGAAGAGGAAGTGGATCATGGTCTGACTCCCCTTTCTTTTTAAGGTATAACGGCTTCAATATGTCAGGTCAGAGAAGAGAGGGCAAAAAGTGGTAACTGTATCTTTATTCAACAGTTGCTGCTCTTCTTTCTTTACTTTGCTAACTTCTGTGTGCTTCCTCATTGGCCTCAAGTGTGAGATCTTTGGAAAACCCCACTGTAGAATTCCCTGATATGGGAGATCCCGTCTGAATACAAGCTAGCTTTCATTAGAGCAAATTCTTAGCTGTACACCCAAAAGCCCCTAGTTTGTGGGGAATCTCTTCACTTAGTATTTAGTGTCTGTAGCCCAGCTACATTTTATATATTCTCCGGACTCATGGGAAACTTACCTATAACTGTTAAATCTTTAGGCTGTTCTACATCAACACCTTGCTTGGGGTGATGGACCACTTGCATAAAATGACAGAATTCTCTGCATGAAATGATTAGAAAAGAAATTCTCAAGTTTCCCTGTTACTTTTAAATTAATGCAGATTCATATATTTTTCCATACTGTTTTTGGATTCTATTCAGCAGATATGGTATAAAGCCTGAGAACATTTTATCATTTGTTTATCCTTTTAAAACACTTCAGTTAGCCAGTAGGGTTGGGAAACACTGAATAAGATTACCATACTCACAACCCCAAAATTATGTATATTAGATATTTTCTTTAAAACACTGTAATAATTGATATATTCAACACTTAAAATCAATCATAAATAAAAAGTTTAGACAGTAATGCATTGAGATTGTAAAAAGATAATTTTACATAAAATATATTCCTGCTTATATATATGTGATAATATGTTCCCTCAAAACCTCAAAAATGTATTTGCTTTGTTGATGTGGTTTCCTTCTGCTAGTGAAGGAAACTAGTCCAATAAAGTAAAGCGTTAAGACCCCTTAGAGGGAAAAAAGAAAATAATATTATCCTTAGAAATGTCTATGAAAATACCTCCCAAGGCAAACTGTTGGCAGACCAGCTAATGGCAGATTGTGTACATCTGTGTGAGTGAAAATCAGCTCAAGGGTGTCAAGTGCTCTTTTGAGTCTCACTAGAGTCCCTTTATACTTATTTTCCAAACCAAGTAGTAGTTGCCATTTTTACCAGCCCACGCAGTCCTATTATTTTCCCATCTTTGCTTTATAAATAGCTGGCTCTCACAGCACTTAATTTCTTGTTGGAAAATAATCAAATAATATTGCATTTCTCACATTTGGGACCTCATGTCCAAGTAAACTTACGTGGAATGACCAATGTATAGATGTATTTGGATAAAGCTTCTCTGAGGAATAGCAAAATTGATTTTAATTTTTAGTAAAATAATTGGTTTTATTTATTTTTTATTTTTTATTTGACAGAGAGAGATCACAAGTAGGCAGAGAGGCAGGCAGAGAGAGAGGAAGAGGCAGGCTCCCTGCTGAGCATGGAGCCTGATGTGGGCCTCGATCCCAGGACCCTGAGATCATGACCTGAGCTGAAGGCAGAGGCTTTAACCCACTGAGCCACCCAGGGGCCCAAAATAATTGGTTTTAAAGGAGGTTTGCTTTACTAGATCCCTACCACATTATACACAGACTAGTTGAGAAATGATACATTACTAATTAATGCAATATGAAGACTTACATCTAAAAAAATTTACACGAATGGAAGAGAAATTTAAAAATGAGAATATCCTAAAATAAATACAATTATTTAAATAAAATAAAAGTTGTAGTAAAAATTGTGTGAGATAATTCAAATGAAAACCAGTACAAATACATTGAAGTATTTTATTAAAACACTTAATACCAAAAAGATTTTCAAAATTAAAATGATAGGTATCACTTTCAATCTTATTATTCAACCTCACCCACTGCCAACATTCTGGAGACTCAGCTTCCTTTTCTTTATTCTATGATATTTATTTGTAAAGATTATTTCAGTCATACTGGTCATGTAATATGTAATCTCCCTGCAACAACTGACATTTTATTATAAACATTTTCCTCATTATTACCTATTATTCATAAACATAATTATAATTATTGTGTAGTATTTTATTAGATAATATGATTTTTCCTACAATTATATATTACATATGGTTTGCTTTCAGGTTTTACTATTATATATAGAACTGTTTAAGAGATCTATGTCCCTAGGGTATAATCATATTTTGGACTATTTCTTTAGGGTAGATAACCAGAAGTGGGATTATTATGATTGTAGCGGCTAGACAATTTAAAGTTTTTTGTTTCATAATACAAAATTGCTTTACATAACTCACAGTGTAGGCGAACATCCAGTTCATAGAAAAGCAAACATCCAATTCATAAACTTAATAGTATTTGGTGCTCATTTCTTATAATGTTGTGAAAAATTACCTTACATTGTTCTTCAGATTTATGTAAAATACAAATTATTGGGTTAGTGGAGATTAGTGGAGCTAAAAATTTTTTGCACATGTGGGAAATCCATATGTATTTCTCTTGCACAAAATTTCTTTTTGATGCACTTTTCCTTTTTTATATTACGAAAATATAGTATTTTTCTGATCAATATGTAGGCCCTTTATAAAATAATAAGCTTATCTGTCATAACTGCAAAAATAGTATTTATATTTAGTTTTATTTTTACTGATGTATTATATTCAATATTTTACTTGTAATATGATCTAATCTATCTTTTCTTGCTGGTGTGTATAATTTAAGCCAAATTTGTTTATATTTCAGAATAGTCAGAAATCCATTGATGTTCATTAACTCTGTCGTACCATTACATTTAATTTTATAAGTCACAATTTTGGAGTACCACAAGTTAGTGGGAATAATTTAGTCAGTGAGAAAAGCCGCTTTCTTATGGGAAAGTATCTTTATCAAAGCATTTGGATCAAAGCTGACTTTGAGTCTCAGAGAAAGCAATTAGATTAAAAGAAAATTAGGATCTTGGCTAACAGTAAGAGCATGTAAAACATAATTCATCTTGATTGAGAGTTTCTAATCTTTCATCATTGGGTATCAAATATGTCACATATGAAAAATAATTTCAGCTTTGTTTTCAACTTTGCAAAGTTTGGTCACTCTTCCTTAGAAGCAAAAGTTAAGTTCCTCTCATACTGGAAGATAAAGTAGTTTCAGAGTCATGACACACACACACACACACACACACACACACACACTAGACTTCATCAGTGATAATGTCATATTCAAATAATGTCTTAATTCTTTATCTTCTAAGGTGCCCATCTTGGTGCCTTACATATAGTAGGTGCAGTATCGATAATTGTAGAATAAATGGATGGATTTCCTGCAATAACATGTACGAAGTCATTAAGCATGTCCTCATAATATCTGTTGGACTCTCAAAGGCTTGCTTAGGAGTTGAAAAAGAAGTAAGAAAGAAAATGATAGGACCTTGAAAGAATAGATGAACACAACTCAATGAGCAGTGAAAATCGATGAAGGCAAAAATGGTCCATTTTCACCTCGTTCCTTTTCAGGGACAGACCAGTTTTCCTTCATTGATTTTTAGTGCTCATTGAGTTGTGTTCCCCTGCTCTTTTGTTGTACTGTTTCTGTCTTCACAGCTTCACTTTTCTTTTGCTTTAAACTGTTGTTGCTCTGAAGTAAGCTTTGATGGCAGAGTTTTAGCTCAATGAAACCATTTTTGCTTACTTCATCTTTTTTGCTCTAGATAGTACCGTTATTTTTTAATACTATCTTAATGGTACTTTTCTGAAGAATCTTCCATAAACATTTTTTCTTTATTTTGACCTGTCAGTCATGTTTTTACGTGTGAAAAATATTGCTATAAAATTGAAAGTGAGAAAATGAAATATTTATTTAAAAATTTAAATTGATTAGTGTGACCATTCAAATGAGGTGTCTGATCGGTTCGTGTTCAGTCCATACATAGAGAAATGTCTAACAAAGATAAATTCAGGACCCATACGTCTAATTTTGTGATTGCCAAGTAATATAATTTATATATGTTCAGGTCAAGGCATTCTGGAGTTTAAGTCCTGGCTTAGGAGAGTTAGATAGATGGGCTTGATTTGGGGAGAGTGACCTCACTTTGGAGCTGACAGTGAAAGAAGGGACAATGGTCCAGATCATAGTATCCACAGGGAATTAGACAATAAACATTTGAATCAGACTGATGGATTCCAAGTGTGTCATGAAAATAGGTTTTTCTAAGTACTAATTATTATACCACCAAAATTTATCTAGATTCACTCTGGATTTAGGAAGGATTCATCTAGAGATCTGAAGATAGGGAAAAGCTGAGACCAATATTTTGAAAGATAAAACTGAGTGAGATAAATGATTTGGCCACCAGGCATTTACAACTCTTTTAGAGCATATAGATCATTTACAGTATGCAGGCACACACATGCAACAGTTGCAGTAAGGTGCAGTAACTTCCCAATAATTTTATGGATGTACATAGGGTACAAATAATAAATTATGTCAGAATAAAGAATTTGATAAATACACATTAAAAGTGAGGCAGATATTGTGAGTGTTATAAAGAAAGAAAATCCATTTCAATAAATATGTGGCTGAACGCTTCATACAGGAGTTCAACTTTGATCTCAGGCTTAAATGATGACTCTTAATGAGAATTTGGAACATCCCAGACTGAGAGCTAATTTATGGAAAGTAAGGTATAGAACACAGTATATTCACAGAATATTCTACTTGTAAGAATGTAAGAATAGCTTTGGTATTTATTTTAAAGTGAACCTGGAAAATCAGGCTTTGGTGGAGGGTCTAGAAGATGAGTTAGAAGTATTTGAACTTTATTATAACCAGAGATGAAGCACTGAGTCAAAGCCCAAATGTAAGAATAGTCTAGGTATTTATTTTAAAGTGGATCTGGAAAATCAGGCTTGGTGGAGGGTCTAGAAGATGAGTTGGAAGTATTTGAACTTTATTATAACCAGAGATGAAGCATCAAGTCAAATCCAGAATTAGGCTACCTCATATTCTGCTTTCTTAGTTAAAAACACATGTTGTTCTATAAACGTGAGGTTTTTGCTAGTCATGATTGAATTTCTCTGGATTCATTCATGCATTCATCCTTCAATTCATTATTCATTAACTGTCATAACCTTTAAGAACACAGCAGTACAAAGATAGATATAATTTTCTTTCATGGAATTTATAATAGTAAAAAACTACTTTTATAATCTTGGCTACCAAGCATAGATACCCTAGAAGTGAAAGTTTTAATAGAAATAATAATGGGGGCGCCTGGGTGGCTCAGTGGGTTAAAGCCGCTGCCTTCGGCTCAGGTCATGATCCCAGGGTCCTGGGATCGAGGCCCACATCGGGCTCTCTGCTCAGCAGGGAGCCTGCTTCCTCCTCTCTCCTCTCTCTCTGCCTACTTGTAATCTCTCTCTCTCTGTCAAATGAATAAATAAAATCTTTAAAAAAAAAAAAAAAAAAAAAAAAAAAAAAAAAGAAATAATAATGGTTATGCTGTATAATTAATTGTCTTTTATAGTACATCTGAAAATTCTGTCTGTTACTATACTAACATTGCCTTGCTATAATGCTTTGGTTAGCAAATTTACATATTGTTAATATACATATTGCTAATCCAAACTTTAATGAAGTTTTGTTTCATTTTAAGCATAAATATGAGAATAGTACACATAACCAGAATGTATAAGAAAAACATCTATATGGAAGTACTTATTCCTATTGTATGTTGTCACTTGTCCCCTACTCATTCATATGATTGCATTATATACACACACAAACACACACACACGTGTGCATATGCACATATACATATCTGTTCATTTATTTATCTCTGTTTCTATCTACTTATGAATGTGTGCTATATGTGATTATGTGTATGCATATGTACATTAGGTCTTGTCATCGAAAAGCAAATACCATTTAAGAATTAATTTTGCAGAGTCATATTAGGTGAATAGAGTCCAAAGAAGGCAAGGAGAGTCACAGACAGTGATGCAGATCTGATCCCTGAGCAGAAATAATGGAAGGGAGGGGAGATTGGGAAAAAAGGGTTGGATTGGCAGAATTTTAAATACAGCAGAGGTCTTAAAAATTTGGGGAGGCCAGTGAAAGAGATGCATTTTCATGGACACCACAAGATACATACATGGACACATACATGTATATATATTTACATTATATATACATTTATATTATTTATTTATATATAGATATATAATATTACATATATATTTAAAACATATGCATTTTCTCCCAATGAATTATTAATGAATATCTAAAATATCTTCATTTTTAGTTCCTATCATAGACATTACATTATTAGGATACACAATTTTTAGGATTTTTTTCACTTGTGTATTAAAATCCCCATGTATTGTTATCTTCCATATCAGAAGATATAAAGACACAAGTAATTTTCCCATTGTGTGTATTGTTGGAGATTGTTACCTAGTCTTTGTGGATGTTTTTTAATATCTAGAAAAGCAAAGCTACAGATTATCTTTTAATATTCTTCTCAAAGAATATTATGTCTTCTCAAAGAATAATATGTCTTCTCTTATAAGTAGAAAATATTTAAGCTATGTATGAGATTCTTTTTTTAATACTCCATAACTTTAGAAACTTAAATTATACTACTCTTGCAAAAATCAAGACTGCTGACTGTCTCTTGCTTAATGAAATTAAAATAATGATTATGGGCAAAGACGATATTACAAAACTGAATATAATTGCAAATATATATGCATTAAACCATGGGATGCACACTTTGACCACAGCCAAAACATAATTAGATTTCTCAGAAATACCTTCTAGTATTTAAGAGAAACAGCACTATATCACAGTCCTACAAAAGTATATATAAATGGTGGGATCTTTTTTGAGAAACATGACTGATAACAAATTACATGCTGTTTGCTCTGGTGGTATTAATGAAACTTGAATACCTTTAAACAAGTCATAGAAAACTTTTTTTCATATGTTAAACAATGACAAAACAATAACATTTGTATCTTTTTTCCATTTGGTGGTCACTGGATTTCCTAATTCTGTTATTCTTGTAGGGCAGAGAGAGCAGTATAAAGAAGAGCACGTAGGTTGGTGGAAGTGGGTATTAAGCACAATAATAAATTTGGCCAATACCTTATAGGTCTCTTGATATAAAGTTTTTTTCAAACTTTTTCATACTTTAAGAAACTATCTATTGAATCTCCATATACATACAGTTTTATTGGTAAAATGAAACATAAGCATAACTAAAAATCCATTCTGTTTCTCTTTGAAAAATGTTATGAGAATCTTACGTACACATGAATGCTGTAGTTTCATGTACCATGGAGAACAGTCACATTAAATCTGCACTTCTACAATGTCTCTGAATTACTTTTCAATTATTCACATTATTTTTCTGTTACTGAAAAACTCACAAAATGCAGAACTATAGTATTAAAAAATAAATCCTTTTTAAAATGTTGACTTCTAAATGTCACCTAATTTATATGTTTCCTGTATGGTGGAGATTCTGTTGTGCTTCTAGCCATCAATATTTTACAACTTCATGACTGAGGAATGAAAATTAGTGCTACTTTTTATAGTACTACATTAAATCTCAATTAATTAAACCAATTTTAAGGGAAATTATTTCTCAGTTATAGTGGAAGAACTAGAAAAAGCCTAATAGAGATCATCAGTCTGAAGGGCACTGGAATTTATGTGTAAGAAAAAATAATACTTCTAATTTTTTAATAATTTGATGTAATATTTTAATGCATTTAGCCAATAAGGCTCATTGAGTTTTACAGGCAAGATACTTCTTATCTAATAAGTGCTAGGTGAAAAATAGACACATTTCCCTGCTTTTGCAAAACTTGTATTCCGGTATTCTTATATTCATCAAAAAACTTATTTTCTAATATTCTTATATCCCTCGAACAGTCCACTCTAGAATTGATTATTTAATTGCATCTCGAAAGAATGTAGGGAGGAAAAGTACAAGGTGTCAGGAGAGCCTATAATCTAGGTGCTAGGCCTAGAGTTAGGTCTGGGGGGGGGTGTCTTTTTTATTTATTTATTTATTTATTTATTTATTTATTTATTTAACAGAGGTAGAGAGATCACAAGTAGGCTGAGAGGCAGGCAGAGAAAGAGGAGGAAGCAGGCTCCCCGCTGAGCAGAGAGCCTGATGCAGGCCTCTATCCCGGGACCCTGAGATCATGACCTGAGCAGAAGGCAGAGGCTTTAACCCACTGAGCCACCCAGGCGCCCTGTGGGGGGTGTCTTGACGGAGTGATGTGGAGGAGAAATCTGGACAATGAAGAGATAGCATCAAGGAATACAGTGGAGGAAGAATGTTCCAGTCAGAAGGAACAGAATATGGGAATATCCTGAAATGGAGAGGAATGCATGCTTCAGGAAATAAGAGACCATTGTGACTGGGGCTCTGAAAGTAAGCACTAATGACCTGGGAAGTGAGACTGGGGAAAAGGGTGGTAAGTCTCTGAATGTGTCCTCATCTAGCCCATAAGAGAAAACTTAGGTAAATTTTGTCAAACGTGGGGAGCTTATTAAACTTTAGGTCACTGTTTGATATGAGAGTGTGATAGTAAATTATATGATCTTAATATGCCTGTGATATTCTTGATTAAATCACAGAGACTGTTCTTTTTACCAAAATACAAATTGCTGCCACATGATGCATTTTAAAAAATTCTTAATAAGCAGTTTTGTAAAGATCATGTCATTTGTATAGGTCACTTATTTATTTGGAATTAAGTTAGAATCATTTGGTGGAGGATACATCAGAAATTTAGAACTTTCTCCCATCTTTCCAAGTTCCTAAAGTATGTTACAATGAAAAGTTTTCTTAGTAGAGTGCTAAAGGTTTTTCTCAATGAAAGCAAAACAATGAACTTTTTAGCAGCTCTCTTAGAAAAAAATCTGTCTAGAATTTTTGGAAATGAGTAAGGAAAAGTTATAATCTAAAATAAACTCACATTAGAGACATATAAAATATTATACAGTGTGTATTGGGAATTACATTTTTTCCATAATATCTTTAGGAAAGGTATTGTGGCTCTATAAGAATGGGAAATCACACTCCCATGAGAAATTTGGCATTAACATTCAATTCTACAAGGAAAAAATCTTAGTCTTTTTTTTTTTAAGATTTTATTTATTTATTTGACAGAAAGAGAGACAACAAGAAAGGGAACACAAGCAGGGAGAGTGGGAGAGGGAGAAGCAGTGCTGAGTAGGGAGCCTGATGCGGGGCTAGATCCCCGGACTCTGGGATCATGACCTGAGCCAAAGGCAGATGGTTAATGACTGAGCCACCCAGGTGCCCCGAAAAAAATCTTAGTCTTAAATATCAAATTGGATTGATTTTATTTAATTTTAATTCCAGTGTAGTTAACATACATGGTATATTAGTTTCAGGTGTATAATACAGTAATTCAACAATTCATGTGTGACCCGGCGCTCATCAGGATAAGTGTACTCTTAATCCCCTTCATCTATTTTACCCATCCCCCTGCCCCCTCTGTAACCATCAGTTTGTTCTCTATAGTTTAGAACCTATTTCTTGGTTTGTCTTTATCCCCACACCTTTGCTTTTTTTTTTCTCTTAAATTCCACATAAGAGTTAAATCATATGGTATTTGTCTTTTTTTGGCTTATTTCACTTAGTATTATGGTCTTTAAATTCATCCATCTTATTGCAAATGGCAATTTCATTCTTTTTTCATTCTTTTTTGTGGCTGAATAATATTCCCTTATAACTGTATCTATATTTATATAGATATATATCACTACCACATCTTCATTATTCATCTATTGATGGACATTTGAGTTGCTTCCGAATCTTGACTATTGTAAATAATGCTGCAGTAAGTGCAGGGGTGTACATATCCTCTTGAATTCATGTTTTCCTATATTTTGAGTAGATACCCAATAGTGCATTTACTAGATCATGGGATAGTTTTATTTTTAATTTTTTGAGGAGCCTCCATACTGCCTTCCACAATGTCTGCACCAATTTTCATTCCTACTAACAGTGTATGGTGGTTCCTCTTTCTCCACATCATCACCAACTTTGTAGTTTCTTATGTGTTTTTATTTTAGCCATGGTATCTATTTTAAAAGTGAAATCTTGTGAGATACTAGTAGAGTTTGATGTTTAAGAGGTCTTCTCTTCTTTCCACTAAATTCAAACTTGCAATACTGGTGTCTAATGAATACATTAGATAGGGTAGAGGTTGCAATTCGGAGAAAAAAGAGAACTCAAAGTCACTTGCATTAATGAAAACAAAGGTATGTTTGAGGTGTGGCTCTAAAACAAAGGATCAGGGCAACTGGATGGCTCAGTTAGTTAAGCGTCCAACTTGATTTCCACTCAGGTCATTATCTTAGGGTCCTGGGTTTGAGCCCCACATTGGGCTCTGCTCTTAGCGGGTAGTCTGCTTGAGGACTCTCTCTTCCTCTCCTTTTCCCTCTCCCCCCACCGTGATTAAGTAGATCTTTTGAAAAGTAAAACAAAAGATCAAATATGTGTGTCACTTCTGGGATCTATGTCATATATTAACAGTTTTACTTTATGTGTGGAATAACAAACAATATATAAATTATAGCAATATGTAAAGTACTATCCATTAATAGAAAATACAAGTTTATTTCTCACTACCTCTTCGCTGGCTTGTTATGATAACCCCCTACCTAGTCATCCTGTTTCCTATATTTTTTCCCTCTTATGTAAATTAGACACATTGTTGTTTTAAATCACAGATATGTTAGGCAAGATTTGTGCCTAAAATCCTTTAATAATTATCTTCTGCTTTATGTATTAGACATTAATATATCGTCCTGTCTTTAACCTATCTTTCTAGGTTTATTTTCCACATTTCCGGCAACCAACATGAACCTTTTATTCTGTGTTTTACCGTCAGGCTTGTTCACATGGTTTCCTGTGTTTTATTTTCTCTTCTTCCTGTTTGTCACCTCAATTTTTGACTATTCTCTAAAATCAAGTTCAAATGACTTGAACTCCATGAGTCCTTCCCTAATCCTGTCTTCTCTTCATCAAAGAATTCTCTGTGATACATTAACCATGCTTTTTTTTTTATAGCACTTGTCACAATTTTCATTGGATTATTTATGTCTATCTGCTAGATTATAAGGAACTTGAAGGCAGGGATTATATCTCAGTCATTTAGCTCAGTGCCTTGCATAGTAAATATACCTAGAATGAACAAATAAATATGTAAAGGGAAAATATATTACTTTTATATGCATCAAGAGAATGCAGGCTTCATCCACATACACAAATCAAGTTGATTATTTAGCTGACTTGAAGAACTGTCTTATTACAGATAAAAGTATAATTTAGTATTCATTCACTTATTTATTCATTTAAAATTTTTTTCTTTTTTTTTTCTTTTTTTTATTTTTTTTTTAAAGATTTTATTTATTTATTTCACAGCGGGAGAGAGATCACAAGGAGGCAGATAGACAGCCAGAGAGAGATGGGGAAGCAGGCTCCCTGCTGAGCAGAGAGCCCGATGCGGGCCTCGATCCCAGGACCCTGAGATCATGACCTGAGCCGAAAGCAGAGGCTTTAACCCACTGAGCCACCCAGGCGCCCTAAAATTTTTTTCCACAGCAATTTATTGAGCTAGGAGTATTATACAGGTAGTTTCTAAATTCAAGATTGATATGAATCTTTACCTGAATTTCTCAAGAAATATGACATTTTCTTCTGAGAGAAGGTATAAGAATATATATGATGGAGAGAATGTTAAAAAAAGTATATCCAATTTAATTGGGATGAGCCTATGTTAACACATATATAGGAGTTTATGTTGAACTCTTGCCCCCTCTCCCATACATGGAGGACATTAGGATAAGGAAAATAAAAATGAATTGTGGGAAATCAGAGGGGGAGTTGAACCATGAGAGACTGTGAACTCCGAGAAACAAACTGAGGGTTTTAGAGGGAAGGTGGGGGAAATGGGTGAGCCTGGTAGTGGGTATTAAGGAGGGCACGTACTGCATGGAGCACTGGGTGTTGTACATAAACAATGAATCATGGAACACTGCATCAAAAACTACTGATGTATTTTATGGTGACTAACATAACACAATAAAAAAAAGAAATTTATGTATTACACATTTTTATTCCTTTGAAATAAAAATAATATTTCTGACTTTGTAACATTGTTCTTGCAAATAATTTCAACACCTAGAATAAATGAAGCTATTTTTCACTCTGAGGTGCTGACATAAAGGGAAATGATGAAATCAGGCGTGAACTATGTGGTTAGAAATAGATGGAAGTACTTTCCTTTCAACATAATTGGTATATTTCAACTATGCCAAAAAGTTGTCCTGGCTAAAAATGATCGTATCTTTTCATTTTAGCACGAGAGTGAAATGTTTGTATCTTTAAATTTTTGTTCATTTAATTCCCAAAATAAACTTTTAGGGAAGCAAAATTTTGCAGAACTATTAGTGCCTATGATGTGCATGGTGGTGAGAAATGAACCAGTGAATCAGATGACCCAAGTGCTACTCCTGGGTCAGTCACTGAATTAAGTCTGTGACCTTGGTCAATTCATCTAAATACATTCTACCTCAAAACCTTATCTGCAAAATTTGGGGATTAATCTTTAATGGTAATTTTTAAACTTCTCTGAGGAGTCACAGTGGTTCACAGAATCTCTTTAGGAACTGCCTGGAAAGAAGGAGAGGACTAGTGTGCTAAGTACCACCATTTTTAGTATTTTTGTGTTCTGTTTTATTATGTATTGAAATCCCCTTTATAGTAGATTTCCTAGATTGAATGATTTCTGTATTTCATACATCAATAATTTTAATTAATTTTTACTTCTCTGTGGAGCATGGATAATTTCAGGTAAATGTAATTATCATTCAATTATTTTATTCACTTATCGAACCTGTACTGAGAAGTTTTCTATGTGTCTGAGTCTGTACCTAGTGTTTTGGAAACTCAAAGGCCACAGAGTTCAAAATCTTTTGGAGAAGATAGCCATATAAATATCTAGGGAAAAAATCCCATGTGATAAGTGTTGTGCCAGAAATGTGAATAAAGTACCTTTGAAAGATACCAGCAGAAACTATATGCTTCCTATGCTTCATGCACCTGCAAGTTAAAGAACTATGTAATAGCAGACTGATGAAAGTCTGTTTTAATTCCAGTGATTTCAGCTTCTGTTTTGGAACTGAAGCACTTTTTATTTCAGGGCCATTAATTTTTAAGTAGGTGCTTTATTTGAAGGAAGAAATATTATATTTGAAAACATTTTTATTTTTAAATCATTTATTCACATATTATTATATTACAATATGCCAAATTTTAACCTTCATGAAAAAAAGTTAAAGCATATAAAAAGTCCATAGGTTGTATGAAGTATAGAGATCCTTATGACACAAATAAAAACATGGAAATTTTTATAACTGTTACAAATAATTTAGTATATGTGTATGTTAGAGTCTAAGTGAAATAGCCATTGTGACATGAGCACTCATAAATGTATTTATATTAGCATAACTTAATACAGTGCTAAATGTTCATGTTTAAACCATCCCTAAACACTGCTCACAATTCACTTTTAGTGTTTACTTAAACAGCCTTAAAGTAAAAAGTACCATTGCATGAAAAAAGAAATAAATGTCTTTTTATTTTGCTTTCTAGAATTCTAGGTTTTGGTTGTTTACCAATGTTAGTTATATATATATATTTTTTCCTTTCTATTCTTTTTATTTTGAACATTAAGCTTTGTCCTCCTCCAAATGTGAACATATACACCTTGTCTACTCTAGATTTCATTCTGCATTAACTGAAATATATATTCATTTGTGATGGTTAATTTTATGTGTCAATGTAGATAGGTCATGATACTCAGCTATTTAGTCAAACATTATTTTAGATGTTTCTGTGAAAGCAGTTTTTAGATAAGTTAATATTTAAATCAGTAAACTTTGAATAAAGCAAATTATCCTTCAAATTGTGGGTGGGCCCCATCCAATCAGTTGAAGGGCTTCATAGGAAAAAAATGATCTTCAGTGAAGTAGAGGGAATTCTGCCAGCATATCACCTTTGGACTCAGATTGCAGCTCTTCCATTGGTTTTCATATTTCTGGCCTACCCAGCATATTTTGGACTTACTAAGCTTCTACAACTGAGTGAGCCAATTCTTTAAAGTCAGTCAATTAATCAGTCTCTCTCTCTTTCTCTCTCCCCCCCCATATCCTATAAGTCTGTGCGTATGTATTACTTATTATATGTATGTATCTCCTGTTGGTTCCATTTCTCTGAAGAGCCCTGAATACTTTAAGGCCTAGAAGGTACTGAGCATATTATAGTAGTTTGAACAAAAATTTGGCCTAAGGCAGAAAATAACTCCACTTTTATGTAATGTGATATAGTGATGTAGATATTGAATAGGCAAATATGGTATGGTCAAGATAAGAGAGTGAACAGATATTCTTCCAGAGGTAAGAAGTGTTATGAATATGTAAGCCAGTTAAGTACTCCGTTTTATGCACAGAGGGACATTAGAGAACCCAGTAATGCTATAGATCTCAAGCAAAAGTATCCAGGCTTTCCTTACTTCCCTCTTCTGAATATCATGGAGACAGGCCTGGATATTGTACAAAATTCCCAACATATATGATGCGTGACAAAATTCAAGAACTACTAACACATCCATCTGGAATGGAGAAAAACTAACTTAAGTAATATATAACCCTTACAATTGTTATTATAATATTAAGTTCTTAAGTTTAGTTCCAAATCATTTTGCAAATACTGTGCCTGTTTTTCCTTTCTTTTGTCTTCTTTTGAGTTTTAGTGGAAATACAATCATCACAGGCTTTTGAAAGCCTAGAATAAGCAGAGCTTATTGGAAATTTTGAACTCTTTGAATCTGAAATATATTTCCTGAAAGATTTTCTAGATTTAGTAAAATTGTACACTAACCTCATTATTTTATTCTTTTTAAAAAATATGATATTAAAAAAAGGAGTGAGAATAATCTAGGAAAAAAGTGCACATCAGGCAGCCAGGTTTTTTTTTCTTTTATCAATAGTTTAATATATTGGGTCTCCTTAAAAAAGATTATTACATAAAGAAACTTTTGAAGCTCAATATACACACCTCCCTGACCTATTTTCCTCCTTTATTCCTCATATCTATTTACCATATACATATTTATCATAAATATTTGTCTATTATTTTATATATAAAAATTTTATATGTGTGATATATACTACACAGTATTTATGTAACTTGCTTTTTTCAGTTAATATTTTTGATGTTTGCCATCATTGTGTACATAAGTTTGGTTTATGTACTTCCTTTGAAATAGAACATTTACTTTTTTTACTTTACAAAGATACAAGTATTTTGTATACAAGGATGTATGTTTTATTCATTTGTAATTTGTTCTAATACAATTTACACAGTTTTACTGAATATTCTTTGTTCATATCTTTCTAAAAATAATATTTTAGTGAGTATTATTTACATATCTTTTTCAATGGAGAGATTTTAAAATGCTCATCAATTTTCAAGCTTGTGAAAAATGAGTCTTTTAAAATATTTTCTCAATATTTTAGTAAAATTATATGATGCAAGTCTTGAAACCTACACTAGTTTTCCCAGAAAATACCTGTATTTACACATATAATCATGTAAACCTACTTTTTTTTTACCTTACAGAAATGGAGGTAAAAGTAGAGTTTGAGCATGTGGAACTTCCTACAGAGCTCAGCTAAGGAGTATATACTATGTTAAGCATCCATCATGTTAGTTTACATGTTTTGTAACATGTAGTAAAATGGACTTTTCAAATAAAACATTTAATCTGGTATATTTTTCTTCTTTTCTAGCCAAAAGCTCCAAGAAAGGTAAAATGAGGAATGATCCCATAGAGCCTCTATAAGTCTTTTTCCTAAGAAGTCAAATATTCTTCTAGTATAGATGACTTCCTATAAAATTATAGATTCTAAATGCATATTAGTCATAATGTAGATTTTCTTTCTTAAAGAAAGCCATAAAACCTAAACTTACACTTTTATTTCCTTCCTTATCTCTGACATACATTTTCTACAGGAAGCTTTTGAAGTTATTTTTGTTTTTCATGTTGATGAATTTAAAATTTAAATCCAATTATATCAAGCTCCAACTAAGTCTTGGTCTCTTCTCCAGGTGCTTTACATATGAAATCTGATTATATCTAGTATTTAATCCCAAGGAATATTTGAATGATTGTGTATGGTGGCTTTTCTTAAAATTTAACTTCAATTAGCAAAAAAAAAAAAAAGAAATAAATCAATTAGCCAACATATAGCACATCATTAGTTTTGATGTAATGTTCAGTGATTCATTAGTTACATGTAACAGCCAGTGCTCATCACATCATGTGCCTTCCTTAATGCCCATCACCCAGTTACCCCATCCCCCCACCAACCTCCATTTCCACAACCCTCAATTTTTTTCCTGGAGTCAAGAGTCTCTCATGGTTTTCTGCCTCTCTGATTTTTTCCCAGTTTTCCCTTCCTTCCCACATGATCATCTGTGCTACTTCTTATATTCCATTTCTGAGTGAAACCATATGAAAATTGTTTTTCTCTGATCAACTTATTTCTTATCATAATACCTTCCAGTTCTGTCCATGTTGATGTAAATGGTAGGTATTCATTCTTTCTGATGACTAATATTCCATTGTATGTAGGAACCATATCTTCTTTATCCACTCATATGTTGAAGGACATCTTGGCTCCTCCCACAGTTTGGCTATTGTGGACATTGCTGCTATGAACATTGGGGTGCATGTGCCCCTTCTTTTCACTACATCTGTATCTTTGGGATAAATAGCCAGTAGTGCAATTGCTTGGTCATAGGGTAGCTCTATTTTTAATGTCTTGAGGAACCTCCGTACTGTTTTCCAGAGTGACTGTACCAGCTTGCATTCCCACCAACAGTGAAAGAGGGTTTCCCTTTCTCCACATCCTCACCAACATTTGTCATTCTCTGTCTAGTTAATTTTAGTCATTCTAACTGGTGTGAGGTGGTATCTCAATGTGGTTTTGATTTGTATTTCACTGATGACAAGTGATGTGGAGCATTTTTTCATGTGTCTGTTGTCCATTTGTATGTCTTCTTTGGAGAAGTGTCTGTTCATGTCTTTGGCCCATTTCTTGACTGGATTCTTTTTTGGGTGTTGAGTTTGGTAAGTTCTTTGTAGGTTATGGATACTAGTCCTTCATCTGGTATGTTATTTCCAAATATCTTCTCTCATTCCATAAGTTTGTTTTATTTTCTTTTGAGTGCTGTTTAAATTTTGCTTGTGGTCACCAGTCTGGATTGGGTAGTTTGAAATTTTCATTTCATATTTTTAATACATTAGATTGACATGGATTATTTTCCAGAGGGAGGACACTCTTATGCTAGTTTAGTAGGGAGTTTGTAGGTATTATTCCCAAGGAAAATGTTTATCAGCTTAGAAGTGTGTAGTTCAACTCTGTGTTTTTTTTTTAACCACACCACTGAAATTTTATGTTGCATCTTAGGTAGCTGAAATTTTTGTATATTTTGGTAATCTCTGTACAGATAAAATGCCTATTTTTTAGGGCATTACAAAATATAGAAATGTTTTATGTATTCAACTAATAATAAGCATTGCTCCAGAATATAGTACTTTACTTTATGAACACATAATTCCTTTAGGGCTCCTGGCCAGAGGTTTGAAAACACAAAGTAAACAAATTTTTATTTTTCCTCTGCAAAGGGCAATAAATAGGAATATATATAATTACAATTCACAGTACTCATATCACTAAATTAAAAGTGTGTTATGGTTGATGACAAACCCTGCAGTTGTCTACCCACCACAATCTAGCAAGAAGAAAGCTTTAGCTTTAATTGTGCTATTATACTCAAGCAGGATTCTTGACCTGAATTTGACTGAATTTGCTATTCAGGATAGATGTAGTGGGAGAAAGTCAACTTTGTTTCACCCTGTAATTGTTTAAAAATATGGTAAATTATAAAGGGTCTTCGTGTGGCTATTGATTTTTTTTTCTAACAACCCTTAGCTGGAAGCAAATATATATTTTGGCTTAAGAATAAAGTTAAGGTTTTCAGTTTGTGCTGATGGTCACTGTTCAACACTGAGTATCTTTTTGTTATTTTCTGAAAGCTCAAGAAAGAGAATTGGTTAAGGGTAGGAAAATGGCTTACTACTTAGGGATATGATATTCTATAGNGTTCAACACTGAGTATCTTTTTGTTATTTTCTGAAAGCTCAAGAAAGAGAATTGGTTAAGGGTAGGGAAATGGCTTACTACTTAGGGATATGATATTCTATAGTTTTTTATTTAAGGTCTTCCTGACCAAGATATATTCCTAAAATAGTTTTTTTTTTTTTTACTTTGAGTTAAATAATTAAATAATTGAATTAAATAATTAAATTATCTTGCTTAAAAAAAAGAAGTAAAATAAGTGAATGCTTCCTCATAGAACACTCTTAAGTCACTCTTGATGTATCACTGAGGGTCTTACAGACCAAAGATGAAGCCAGTGACACTTGTTGTGCAGATACATATGGCTACACAGGTGTATTGTGATGTCTGACAAAGCTCTCATTTCTGTTGAGACCCATAAAATCAGAAGAAATAGATGCACCTTTATTATAAGGGGTACATTTTTCTCTGATTCAAATGCAGATGGATTTAAATTTCAATTTTTATATAAATCCACATTAATATAAGAGATAGAAGTAATTTATAGCATTATAAAATAAATAATGTAATATATAGTTTATAAAAATAACTCTATAATATTTCTATTAATTTTTCAAAGCTCTTATTAAATGGTTCTTGGTTTCATGTGCCTTTGCTATGAAAATCAAACGATTCTAAAATGTAATAACTAGTTACTGTAAAATTCTCATTTAAAACTGATAGTGCTTCATTTCCTAATTCTGTTTCAGAATTCAAGGTCAGAAGCTATTGTCAATCTAGATGCTGAAAATTATTCTCTTAAACTGAGGTTTTTACCCTCATCCACTTAGAATTGTCTTTCAGGACTCTTGCTTGTAAAATCATTTGTATTTTTTTTTTTGCACCATTAAATTGTAAACTCACTCTTCCTGTAGAAACCCTCTTTTGGGGTATTGACGTTTACTTAAATACACACACAGATCCATCTCACTGGGTTTAGGTACACAGAATAAATTTTCCCATCACAGAGTTTTGTCTGAAAGTTTTGAACCACAGAATTTATGAGAATAATGTAACGTAATTCCGTCTTATTTTTAATCATTTTTATATATATATATATATATATATATATATATATATATATATCTTTTGGAAAAGAAAGCAAAAAAAAAAGTCTGTGGGAAGTTTAACAACAGTGAGTCTCAACTCTAAGATAAACAGAAATCAAGGGACTTGGACAAATTTGTATTCAAACCTACGGTATCAAATCCAGTTCACTGAAATTGTCAACAGTGAAACAGTGATTTACAAGAATGAGTTGAAGGTCACTCTTCATTTATTCACTTCCATATTGATTTTTCTTCTTCTTATACCTGTTCTCACACAACTTCTTTTTGTTTAAAGAACTATATTAAAAAGTCAGGAATACTAGGACTTAAGCCTCCTATTGCTAATTTTAAGAGGAATTTAACCCTTTCTTGTCTACCTTTCTTCCATGGTGAGAAGTGGAATACTAGATGTTAGATTCACTGAGGTCTGATGATTTTACTGAGCCCAGTCTCCATCTTAGAGTCTTACCACCTCTACTTGTTTCTTTTTTCCCCTTTTTAAAAAAACCCAATTGCTACTTTCTTCAGCTTTTCTTCCTTTAACTGCTTCTTCTTATATGATAAGTCACTTTCAGTGACCATTCCCCCCACCCCATTCTCGAACATTCCTAAAATATCCTTTACTAAATTGTGGAGCATATGATCTTCCTCTCATCTCCATCATTCCTTCCTATTCTATCACAGAGTCTATATAATCTGTCCATAATGAAGAAATTAAGAATTAGGGCTGTCGTAGCAAGAACCAAAGGAATGAGAAAGAGTGGAAATAGTATAGCCCTGGTTAAAACTGCTTTAATTGGGGTACCTGGGTGGCTCAGTGGGTTAAGCCTCTGCCTTTGGCTCAGGTCATGATCTCAGGGTCCTAGGATCGAGTTCCACATCGGGCTCTCTGCTTGGTGGGGAGCCTGCTTCACCCTCTCCCTCTGCTTGTCTCTCTGCCTACTTGTGATCTCTCTCTCTGTCAAATAAATAAATAAAATCTTTAAAAAAAACTGCTTTAATTATGCGCTTTTTGTTAGCAACAACTTACCTTCTTTGTATTCTAAGAGGATTTTTTATTATATTCTCTTCCTTACCTTAACCCCAGTTCAAACAGAGGCATCAGATCATTTCAATTCAGTTAAGAGAAAAACTGTTTTCTTTAATGTTAGACATAAAGCTAGAGTCCTTCATACCAGAAAGGTTTTAATAGGTATATTAACTTTTTGTTCTATGCACTTTAGCACAGTCTAAGTGAATTAAGACAATATATTTAACTACTTTCTTCTGATGAAAAAACAATATAATGCCTACTAACACTGTCACTGTGTATAAATTTTAAGAGTGTCAGAACATTTCAAAAAAAGACAATGTGTAAATCCAGTATATCATGTTCAGTTCAACTACCATTTGATAGTGTGGGTTAGGCCCAAGGAATCAAAAATGAAAAAGACAAGTTCATTGATCTCAAGGAGCTTATAGTCATGTAGAGGAGCTATACATGTCAACACATAAATAGTAAAAAGGATTGATTTATTTAAAAATAGGAGCATAGGAGCATCTGGTTGGCTCAGTCATTAAGCATCTGCCTTTGGCTCAGGTCTTGATCCCAGGGCCCTGAGATAAAGCCCTGCATCAGGTTTCCTGCTCTGCAGGAGCCTGCTTCTTCCTCTCCCACTCCCCCTGCTTATGTTCCCTCTCTTGCTGTGTCTTTCTCTGTCAAATAAATAAATAAAATCTTAAAAAAAGATAAAAAAATAAAACCAGGAGCATGTATAAAATAGGCAATTGTACAGAAAAAATGCCTAATTCTCATAGGAAGCTAAGGCAGGTCCTTCAAAAAAGTAAACTCTCCCGGGCAGAATTTTGAAGGATGAGTAGGAATACTTGTCAGAAAAGGAATGGAGAGGTAGGTAAAGGAAATTTTAGGTAGAGGGATCCATACAAATTGAAGAAGACATTACTTAATTAATAACAGTATTTTAATTAACTAAAGTGTGCTTTTTGAGATGGGATTACATATATGCCAGATAAGAAAATGCCATATTGCTGGCATAGGTATCATTTTACCAGATTCCTTGATTTGTTCACTCATTGGTATTATGGAGCTTATTTTAAAAATTATTTACATAGAGTTATAATTTACCAGCAACAAATAAAAAACTTGTAGGGATGTGAATGATGGGGTAATTTTCTTTACAATTTCATCAAAATCTTCATTGAGGAAAAGCTTACATTCCTCTAATTCGATCTTTCCTTTTAAAAGTATCTAAGTATTTATTTGCAGTTCATAGAGCATCATAATCTTGTTTGTTTGGAAATTTTGTTTGACATGTCCTTCTATTTAGTCTTAATATTAAATTAGATGCCAATAGAATAAATAATGAGATTATGAGATGTTAAAACCAAGGTCAGTTCAGTTTTCTACCCATTTCCACTAATGTGAAAAGTGACTAACACATTTGCATAAATCTTGACTTATAAATGGGATAATGAACAACCAAAATTGCAAGTTTTAATAATTTACCTCTATTAGGCAATAGACGATTTGGACAAAAGAAAGATCCTGTACAGGCAGAGGTTGACACCCTCACAAAATCCTTTTGTATTATTTTTATCTTGTAGACTTTCATTGCTTTTCAGATTTTTTGTATAGATTTACACTTATTTTTCTTTAAAAATGAGTCTTGCACATTTTTCTTTAATTTTTCCAGATTCTTGCTTTTACTAATTTTTTTCTATATTTTGCTCCTTCTTCCAAAACTTTTTTATGTTAAGCTTATTTTTCTGTTAAACTGTTTAGCTTTTAAAATTATTCTACATTCCCTAAATTGTTAGTATCTATGAAACTAGGTTTAAATTGGCCCCCTTTTTTCATCTTGTATAACTGATATTTTAGAAGTCTTCTAAGAACTTAGTATTTCTTGGAAATAGGTGATATAAAATAATCATATTAAAACTGCATGAATGCAAATGTAAACTTACCTATGAATATATGAAAATTTGACCCAAAGAAGAACTAGATGATCAATAATATATGTATGTCATAGAGATTGTAATGAACTCAGGCTATGTCAGCTTTTATTTAAACTAAGAAGAATAAGTTAAGTCATCCACCCAATACAAACTAAAATACAGTTATATACTACCATGCTCTGGAGATACATACAAAAATACTATTATTTAACATTTATTGAGTGTTTATTATATAGCAGTTATGTTAAAAGCTTTCATCATTAGGTAATATAAGTTTTCAATAACCAACTTGAATAGGTGCTATAATTCGCTTAAGTTTTGAGGTCAGAACATTAAAATTTAGAGAAATGAAATGACTTTACCAAAGTCATTCAGCTAGTGGAAAGTGCAAGAATGGGGACTGGATCCTAGTTCTATCAAAGCTCATGTCCTCTACCTGATGTACTTTAAAAACTCCACTTAATGCAAAATATTTGGTTATATATTAACCAATCAGGAGAATTCCTAATCAAAGAGACTTATTCCTTTGAAAATATTTTCTTTAGTTTCCAGTTATTTTACATTCTATTTTCAAAAACAGTTATAAGAGAATGAAAACCTTGTTTTTTGTTACAGCATCCACTTCCAGTATTAGAGCAGTGCAATGAGAAGGGGTTAGACAAATTGATACGGGGTCAGAAGAAGAATTACAGGAAAGATCCATTTTCATTGGTTTTTCTAAAGGCTCTAAGTATACAAAGCTATAATTGGATATGGACCTTGAATTTAGGAAACAATTTTTCCTGAGTACTAAATTTCTCTCTTCTTTATCAGCTAAAAAATGAAAACTTCCAAATAAAACTTCTAAAAAGATAGGGAAAGGGAGGCAAATATTTTTCACTTTAACTTTAAACCTCCAGTAGAAAAATCACTCCACAAATGTGGCCCAAGAGTCATTCCATATTTGACCTAAAAAATAATAATCAATTTGATTTAAAAATAATATCAGTAATTAAGCTTTAAGGTAATGCAACCTTTATTCATTTCTGAAAAAGAGAGATACAAATTTATTTCAATATTGTCAAAGGAAGCCCCCATCCCTCTTCAATAGGGACTATTCTTTATGCAGTTTTTCTAAATATAAAGAATTCCTCCTGGAATTCTCGGAGGTTTGGCACAGCCTAACTGAGGAATAAAGTCTTATCCAAAACTGAAATGTATTAGAAAGAGAAAAGGGGGCTTTAAGCAAAACTTGGCTAAGATAGTTCAGAATTTCATCTGTATTCTGAGTAATGTTTAAGGGCATGAAACTACTAGATGTCTCATAGGTGACCAGAATATACTCTTACTGTGTGTTAGCTGTGACTCATAGCACATAGACATTATCTCTAAAGCATCAAACAAGAATGATTGAGAAGATTTTTCAAATTTTACAGATTTAAAATAGTGATCTGAAACAAAACTTAGAGATTATGTAAAGCAGTGGTACTCACTGCTTCACTGGACTACTGTTCAATTTTGAGAAATATGAACTTTAATTTTGCTAATTAATATTCTCCATGTATAGTATTCCTAGAACATCTTTAAGTTGATGTGTAGTATATTGTTGCATTGGGCATGAATCCTGACAGTAAATAACAAAATGCAATGTTAAGTTCAAGCCAGTTTCAAGGAAAGATAGCATATTTCCTGGAACCGATGAGCACTTTACCATTTGTTTATATAACAGAGCAGTATAAGGGCACAATGATGAAGTAGAAAGGCAAAGGGATGGAATGTTCACTGTAGATTGTTTAAAAATTACTGTGCGGTTGGGCACCTGGGTGGCTCAGTGAGTTAAAGCCTCTGCCTTCGGCTCAGGTCGTGATCTCAGGGTCCTGGGATCGAGGCCCACATCGGGCTCCCTGCTCGGCGGGGAGCCTGCTTCCTCCTCTCTCTCTGCCTGCCTCTCTGCCTACTTGTGATCTCTCTCTCTGTCAAATAAATAAATAAAATCTTAAAAAAATAAAAAATAAATAAAAATTACTGTGCAGTATTGGAATAAGGTAAGGATTGTGTTTTAATTATTGTTGATCTACAAAGAATTTTGTTGGTGATTCTTTAATTCCTTTAGTTGTCCAGTCCTAAAAACTAATACTCCAAAATATTCCATAAATCCAGACAAGGCTGAGGACGAATGGTCTTGTATAGCCCTTTCACTTTATAGGTGAGTAAACTGAAAGCTTGAATGGTTCAGTGATTGAACCATAGTCAGGGAGGCAGTCATTACAAAAGCAGAACTAGAACACAGATCTATGTTTTTTCTTGCTATGCTTTCTTCCATGCCATGCTGCATAATATGAAGATAGTTGTAATATTTGTGGGGTTTTTTTTAACTCTAACTGGTCAGATTTTTGCAGTAGTCATAAATGACCAATAAAATCAATCAAAATAATTTAGATATGCATTTTAATAGTTTTATCAATGTATACATGATATGCAGTAAATGATATATATTTAAATTGTGCAATTTGTACATTTGATGTGTATATGAACCATAATAACCATCAAGGTAATGATTATCTCCCCCACATCAATTCTCATTTTCTTCTTTGTAGTGCCTCTCCCACATTTCCTGTTTGCACACTCCAGCCCCAGGCAAATGTTGATTATCTTGTCACTATATTAGTTTGCATTTTTTAGACTTCTATATATGGACTCATACATTATATATTCCATTTTGGTCTTGGTTCTTTAATTCAGCATAATATTAGGGCATCTATATTTCAGTGTTTATCAAAGTAGTTCATTGTTTTTTTATTGCTGAGTAGTATTCTATCATATTAACATACTTTTTTTTTAACCTATTCATATATTGCTGGGCATTTGGGTTGTTTCTAGTTTTTAATTAAGGGGCTACAAACATTATTAAAGTCTTGGTATGGATATGTGTTATTATAAGGTTTGAGGAAAGACTTAGAAGTGCAACAGCTGGTTCATATTTAATAAATATATGATTAACTTTTAAGATACTGCCAGTTTTTTTCCAAAAGTTATACTATTTTACTTACTCACTGGTAGTATATGAGAGTCCCAGTTATTTTACATCTTCAGTAATACTTGGTGTGGTCATTAAAAAAAAATTTTTTTGGACATTGAAACATGTGCATAGTAGTGTCTCATTGTAGTTTTAATTTACATTTCCCTAATGACTAATAACGTTGATCGATTTGTCTATTTGATCTGTTCAACCTTGTATCCTAAAACCTTGCAAACACTTTTCAGTTCTGGTGGCTTTTATGAAGATTCTGTTGGATATTCTTCATTGATGATAATCATATCATCTACTGGTAAATCAAATTTTATTTCTTAAATTTTAGATGACATTTTTCCTGGTTTATTGAATCAGCTGTTATCTCTAGGATAACGTTGAGTGGAAGTGATGAGAGGGAACATTCTTTACATGTTCCTGATCTTAATTGTTTTCATGGTTAAGTATAATGTCAGCTGCAGATTTTTCATATGTGGTGTTTTCAGGGTCAGGCATTTTCCTTTTATTTCTAGGTTCCTCAGAATTTTAACCTAGAATTGGTCTGTCATGGTAAATGTCCTATATTAAGTCGACAGGAATGTGTGTTGTGCTGTTGTTAATTGATGTGCTCTATAATTATCAGTCTCAGCTTGGATAATAGTGATGTTCAAGTCTTTTACATCTTTACCGAATTCCTGTATATATGTTCTATCAATTATTATGAGAGGTGTCGAAATTTCTTTGTATAATTGTGGATTTTTTTTTCTCTTTGAAGTCCAGTCTGTTTTTTGGTGTGTGTGTTTTTGCAGATCTGTTATTAAACACTTAAACATTTAGAATTGTTTTGTTCTCTTGCATTGCCCCCTTTATCATTGTGAGATGACCTTCTCTGTATCTGGTAATAATAATTTGTTCAGAAAGGGTAATATTCTTTGTTCAGAAATTTACTTTACCTGATGTTAATATAGTTAATCCAGTTTTTCTTTGATTAGTGAAAGCACAGTGTCTTGTTTTCATTCTTTTATTATAACATGTTTGTATTTTTGTGTTTAAAGTGTGTATTTTATAGGCAGCACATAGTTAGATGTTGTTTTTTAAAAAATCTTAGGGGCACCTGGGTGGCTCAGTGGGTTAAGCTTCTGCCTTCAGCTCAGGTCATGATCTCAGGGTCCTGGGATCAAGCCCTGCATCCTGCTCCCTGCTCAGCGGAGAGCCTGCTTCCTCCTCTCTCTCTGCCTGCCTCCCTGCCTACTTGTGATCTCTCTCTCTGTCAAATAAATAAATAAAATCTTTAAAAATAAAAATCTTAATCCAGTCTAAATGTTTCTTTTAATTTGGTTAAGATCTTTTGTATTTAAGGTGGTTTTGATGTGGTTGGATTTAAATCTACCATCTTGCTATTTTTTTCTGTTTGTCCTGTGCTTTCTCTTATTTTTCTTCATTTTAGATTAATTGAGTGTTTATTTTGATTCCTTGTTGCCTTTTGATTGACTTATTTATTGACTTTGTTGTATTATATTAGAGGTTGCTTTAGGATTTATAGTATTCATATTTAACTTAAGAGTCTGCTTAGATATTATTTAGATTACTTAGATATTACTTAACTTAGATATTGCACCATTTTAAAATAGTATAGGAATCTGAAATCATTGTTCCCCATTTTTCCTCTCATAGCCTGTTGCCATGTATTTTACTTCTGGATATGTTTTAACCCCCCACTACATCATTATTTTTCTCTCTAAATAATCAGTTGTGTTTTAAAGACCTTTAATATGAAAAATATGTTAAATTTATTCACATATTTTTCATTCCTAAGGCTCTTCATTCACTTGTGCCAGTCCATACTTATATTTGGATCATTCTTTTTATACTTGAAGGTCTGCATGATAATTAATTTTCAAATCTTTTGTATGTAATGTCTTGATTTAACTTTCATTTTTGAATGTTATTTTTACTGGGTAAAAAAAAATGATTAGTTGACAGTTTCTGTTCAGTACTTTAAAAATGTTGATCCATGGTCTTCTGGATATTGTTTGTGATGATAAATCAGCTTGTTCTTTATCTTTTTGTTCCTCTGTATATAATGTTTTTCTTTTTTCCCATCTAGCTGTTTTTAAGAGGTTCTCCTTTTCCTTGGTTTTGAACAATTTGGTTATGATGTGCCTTAGTCTCATTCTTTGCATATCTCTTGCACTTGAAGTTTGTTAAGTTTTTTGAAACCATGGGTTTATAGTTTTCATCAAATTTGGGGGAAAAAATGAAACATTATATTTTTCTGCTCCTGTCTCAATTTGTATTTTGAAATTATTTTAATTTAGAAATGTAAAACATCTTGGAAGAAAACACAAAATATATAGGCAAATTTTTACTCCATGAACTTCTCAAATCCTCACTTGTTCACTAATTCCTTTTTTTAATTTTTTTAAAAGATTTTTTATTTATTTATTTGACAGAGAGAGAGAGAGAGATCACAAGTAGGCAGATAGGCAGGCAGTGATAGAGGGGAAGCAGGCTCTCCGCTGAGTGGAGAGCCCGATGTGGGGCTCAATCCCAGGACCCTGAGATCATGACCTGAACCGAAGGCAGAGGCTTAACCCACTGAGCCACCGAGGAGCCCTGTTCACTAATTCCTAAGAGGAAAAACTTCTAAAAAGATACTCAGCCACCAACAATGTTATTAATAGGGAAATAGATCAATTTCACACACACACACACAGAGCCATTGAATCCCATTATAGCACATCCTATTGCTGTTCCCATGGCAATCTTCTGGAATTCTTTTCTATCAGGTTTAGTACATCTTTTAACCAGCTGAATTCTGTCCTTCACAACCTGCCAACTTGGCTCAGTGAAGTGCATTACCTGATCCATGATTCCTGCCTGCCATCACCTCAAGCGCCAGGGACACCTAGCAGTGCCCCCTTCTTTGTGGACTCCAACCACACAAGATTTCCTGGTTTTCCCATGAGTTACTAATGCTCTATTTTTTTTTTCAGTCATTGTTTTCTCTGTGTGTTTCATTTTGAGTAGTTACTAAGGCTACTTTTTTCAAGTTTACTCTTCAAACTGTCTTACTGTAAACTCTTCTAGGTACTTAATGCCCTATTAGGAGGTTTTCCATTTTGGTATTAAGAAAAGCCAATAGCTTCAGTCTTAAGTAAACCTTAGTAAATGATATGTCAACAACTTTCATGTGTTTCTTTGTCCAGCTTTAGATAGTATACTCACACACAGCACTAATGAGTACTCTGTTGACTACATAAGCAGGAGTACTTTGGGGGTATGCTGGACTGTCCAGTCTCCTGTCCTTTACCACGGTCTTAGAAATGTTCTTTAGGTTGTAAGCTAGGACAGTTGTTGGGCTCACCTTGTTTGTTTCTTGTTCCTCAGGTATCACTGTCCTTTATATCCTGATATCAAACAATGCAAGAACTGTTGTTTCATATATTTTGTGAAGTTTTTAGTTGTTTTGGTGGATTGTTAAATTTGGTCCCTGTGACTTATCTTGGCTAGAAGTGAAAGTGCCACACACACACACACACACACACACATATATATGTGTGTGTGTGTGTGTGTGTGTGTAAATATAGATACATATATATTTAATATTAGTACATTTTAATCTTTGGAAAATCTTACCTTACTTTTCAAAGCTGTTTCATAAATAGTTATTTCAAGTTCTAGTTGTTAATGCTATATGTACTCATCAAAAATAAATGAACAGTATGGTACTCTACATTTAAAATCTTGTTAGGAGGGTATATCTCATGTGTTAATTGTTCTTATGCATACACACAAAAAAGTGGACACAGAAATATTTTGGTGCTGATAGATATATTTACTGACTTCATTGTGCTCATGGTGTTATGAGTATATGCATATGTTCAATACCACCAAAATGTATATATTAAGGGCGCCTGGGTGGCTCAGTGGGTTAAAGCCTCTGCTTTCAGCTCAGGTCATGATCTCAGGGTCCTGGGATCGAGGCCCGCATCGGGCTCCCTGCTCAGCGGGGAGCCTGCTTCCTCCCCCCCCGCCTCCTGTGATCTCTCTCCCTCTGTCAAATAAGTAAATTAAAAAAAAATGTCTATATTAAATATGTAAAATTTATGTGTTAACTATACCTCAATAAAGCTGAAAAAATAATGAATGTATTTTATTGTTTCCTAGAAATTCAGAGATAATTTAACAATTCCATCTTTGACTTTTCTCAAAGGTTTGGCTTTATGTTTTTAATTGCATTTAATTCTTTTGTATAATATTATTATATTAAAATATTTTCTTTAATAAAACATATACTAAAACATATCATTTAGGAATTGATTAGAGGTATATCACTTTTAGAAAAATAAGAGTAGAATAAGACCCACTGTTAATTTTTAAATATATAAAAATATACTGTTTCAGTAAGAATTCATTAACATTTGCTTTACCAGCATTATATTGTCCATAGCAGGACATATAAAAGACATTTTAAAAAGAACATATTTTTTCCAGAAATCTTATAATGATGTTAGAAATATAAGATTAAGATGAAGTTTGAGGAAGAGTTACACCCTATGAATGAGTGATAGCCTAGCTATTTCTAGGGCATTTCAGCATTGCACAGTGATTAAGTGTGCTGATAATTTTTTATTTTAAAGTTTAAAACTTAGTTAAAGGTAAGCTTTATATTAAAGATAAGCTATTATTCAAAAAGTTTTACAAATGCTTTTTTACTTAATTTTCACAAATCAGTGTAGTAGATTCTTACATTACCCCTAGAGGCTGAAACTGTGGCACACAGGAGTTAATATAATTTGTCCAAGACAATACAACTAGTGAAATTTTATAGTATGTTGAAATAAAACACTTATATCCTTACATACCCTAATACTTCATTACTTTAGTTGTCCAATATTTTTTACTGGTGAAAAATGATTAAAATAATAAAATATTATATTAATGGCTAATAAATATCACATATATATCAGAACCTTTTAATATATTAACCATTATGTAGAAGAAAAATATTTGATGGAGTTTTCTAAATATTGTGGTATTTAAAGTTGTACTTTTTTTAGTCTGTTTTTTTATTTATTGAGGTATAATTGGCATACAATTTTATATTAGTTTCAGTTATACGACATAGTGATTTGATATTTGTACACATTAGGAAATAGTTGCCATAATAGGTCCAGATACCATCTGTCACCTTGCAATGTTAATATGTGGCTATTGACCATATTCCCCATGCTGTACATTACATCTGCATGACTTATTTATTTTATAACTGAACATTTCTACTTCTTAATTACCTTCACCCATTTCTACCACCCATTTCTGACAACCACCAGTCTGTTCTCTATACCCATTAGTCTGGATTTTGTTTTGTTTTTTAAACCCCACACATAGATGAAATCATGGGGTATTTGTTTTTCTCTCTGACATATTTCACTTAGCATCATACCCTCAGGATTCATCTATGTTATCACAGATGGAAAAATATCATTCTTTTTTAAGGCTGAGTGGTATTCCGTGTGTGTGTGTGTGTGTGTGTGTGTGTGTGTGTGTGTGGACACACGTGCACCACATTTTCTTCATCTATCCATCCAACAATGGACACTGATGTTTCCATATCTTCCCTATTGTAAATAATACTGCACTGAACATAAAGGTACATATATCTTTTCAAAATAGTGTTTTTGTTTTCCTTGGATAGGTACCCAGTAGTGGAGTTGCTGGATCATATGGTAGTCTTATTTTTAATTTTTTGAGGAGCCTCCATACTGTTTTCCATATTGGCTGCACCAGTTTACATTCCCACCAATTGTTCACGAAGCTTCCTTTTTTCCTACATCTTCACCAAGACTTTGTATTTTTCATCTTTGTAATAATAGCTCTTCTGACAGGTGTGAGGTGATATCTCATTGTGAATTTTATTTGCATTTCCCTGATAAGTAGTGATGCTGCCCATGTTTTCATGTGCATGTTGGACATGTATGTCTTTGAAAAATTGTCTATTTAGACCCTCTTCCCATTTGTAACCAGACATTTTTATTAATTGAGTTGTATAAGTTCTTTATGTGTGTTGGACATTAATTCCTTACCAGATATGATTTTCAAATATCTTCTTCCATTCAGTAGGTTGTGCCATTTCATTTTGTTGATGATTTCCTTCACTGTGCAGAAGCTTTTTAGTTTAATGTGGTGCCATTTGTTAATTTTGCTTTTGTTTCCTTTGCCTTCGGTGTCAGATCAAAAAAAGTATTGCTAGGACAGAGTCAAGTAGTTTACTACCTATATTTTCTTCTAGGATTTTAGAGTTTCAAGTCTTTAACCCACATTAGTTTATTTCTGTATATGATGTAAGATAATATTCTAGTGTCATTCTTTTCCATGTAGTTGTCAGTACTATCTATTGAAGAGATTTTTCTTTTCCCATTATGTATTCTTATCTATTTTATCATAGATTAATTGACCATATATGGATGGGTTTATTTCTGTGCTCTTTATTCTATTTATCTGTGTGCCTATTTCTGTTCTTCTGCCAGTATCATACTGCTTTGATTTATATTTTTAGTGTAGTCTGAAATCAAGAATCACGATACATCCAGCTTTGTTCGTCACAAGATTATTCTGGGTTATTTGGGGTCTTTTGTGGTTCTATAAAAATTTTAGAATTATTGCTTTAGTTCTGTGAAAAAAATGTCATTGGAATTTTTGATAGGAATTTCATTGAAGGTGTAGATTGCTATAGGTAGTATCGAAATTTTTACAATACTTGTTATTCCAATCCATGATCATGGTATATCTTTCCATTTATTTGTGTCTTCAATTTCTTTCATCAGTGTCAACATTTTCATTGTGTAGTTCTTCTACTTCTGGTTAAATGTATTTCTAGGTATTTTATTCTTTTTGATGTGATTATACATGCTACTTTTTCTTGATTTGTGTTTCTGCCACTTCATTATTAATGTATAGAAATGGAACAGATTTTTGTATGTTAATTTTATATTCTGCAACTTAACTGAATTCATTTATTGGCTATAATGGCGTATTTAAGGTTTTCTATATATACTGTAATCCATCTGCAGATAGTGACAATTTTATTTTTTTCTTTTTGATGTGTCTGCCTTTTATTTCTCTTTTTTCTTTTCTAATTGCTGTGGTTGGGACTTCCAGCACTGTGTTGAACGAAAGTGGAGAAAGTACACATCCTTGTTTTTATCTTAGAAAAATAAGGTTTCAGCTTACACTGTTGAATAAGATATTAGCTGTGGATTGCCATATATGACCTTTGTTCTGTTAGTTATATTACCTCTATACGTACTTTGTTGAGAGTTTTTTTCCATAAATTGATGTTGAATTATTTCAAAAGCTTTTTTTGCATCTGTTGAGAAGGTTATATGATTATTATCCTTCACTTTGTCAGTGTGATATATGTCATGCTGATTGATTTGTAGATGTTGAACCATCCTTGCATCTCTGGAATATATCCCACTTGATCATAACATGTAATTCCTTTAATGTGTTTTTTATTTACTTTGCTATTATTTTGTTGATGAATTGAAGATTTTGAGAAAGATAGGTATTATATCTTCTTCGTTTGATAGAATTCGCCTGTGAAGCCATATTCTTCTGGACTTTTGTTTGTTGGGAAGTTTTTTATTACTGATTCAATCTCCTTACTAGTAATTGGTCTATCAAATTTTCTACTTCTTCATGATTCAGTCTTGGAAGATTGTAAACTTTTAGGAATTTATTGATTTCTTCTAGGTTGTCCAATTTCTTGACATATAATTGTTCATAGTAGTTTTATGACACTTTGTATTTCTGTGGTGTCAGTTGTAACTTCTCATTCATTTCTGATTTAATTTGTTTGAGATCCTTCTCTCTGTTTTTCTTGGTGAGTCTAGCTAAAGCTTTGCCAATTTTTTTTTATCTTTTCAAAAAATCAGCTGTTAGTTTATCTTTATAATTGCCTTTTTAGTCTCTGTTTTATTTATTTCCACTCAGATTAAAACTGTATTCTTAAAAAGGATATATATATGTATGTGTTATATTATATAAAAAGATATATATATAATACATATCATATGATCATTTTACCTAACTGTTGTCACAATATATAGCCAAATATGGGTATTTAAAATTTGCTATTTTAAAATAATGAAATTTTAAAAACACACCAACAAAGTTACTTTATTAATGAAAATTTGTCTTTTGGTATCCACTTTATAAGCTAATCAAGTTGATGCAATATATAATTTGTAAGGGTTGGGGTCATCCAAAATATACTAAATGAAATATAATCACTTTAAACTGTCTCAGAGGAGTGAGGGGGGTAATCTACAAATACAGAGAAGACTAAACTATTCAATTTGTCTGAGAGAGATAGAGACAGAGACAGGGAGAGATTGCTTGTTTATGTTTAGTATTGTTAGATGTGTAAAGATGTACTTAAATCTTTTAAACTTGGAAGAATAGTTTTGTCATGAGGCAACATTTGGGACTGAAAAAATTCTAACATTTTAAAAGAAGCTATAACCTCTGCTTTCGGCTCAGGTCATGATCTCGGGGTCCTGGGATCGAGGCCCGCATCGGGCTCCCTGCTCAGCGGGGAGCCTGCTTCCCCCTCTCTCTCTGCCTGCTTCTCTGCCTCCTTGTGATCTCTCTCCCTCTGTGAAATAAATAAATAAAATCTTTAAAAAAAATAAAAAAATAAAAAAATAAAAGAAGCTATAAGTGTTATACTTTGCTAATAAAACACGTATTTTCTCATATGCAAGATACTTAAGGTCTCTGTGGTTAACTCATCCTGGTATCACTGAGAGAGTAGCCATCTGAATCTAATATCAGGATATTTAGTTTAGAATAAACAGACAGACACATCTTTGCAGTTTAAAGACACAGTTTCTCGTGACCCAGGTTTGGCATATTACTGTCATGGTTCACTCTATGTTTCTAAATACTGTTTCTGTGCTTACTGAACCAAAGACAGCAAGCTCGATTGTGTCAGTTTATACTTGAATACCTTTAATATGTGAATTCATGCATTCTACTCACCATTTATCACTCTAACCCTCTAGGGCAGATGAATACAAAGACACAAGTGTAGTTTGGATTTTCTTTGAGTGTCATAAATACCTTGGGCAATATTTTGGTTTTAATATAATTTATAATTTTTAAAAGATAAATATCTTAAAATTCATTTCTGAAAACAACTTATTATTTTAAAATAAAATTTGAATCCATTTAAAATTTTATGTACATATATATTGCAATATATATTGCAAATTGAAAAAATATATATATATATACACACACATAAACACACAAACACACATACATGTCACAAATTTGTTCTTGGCATAAGAGTTACATCATTTAAAGAAAAATGCCAATCCTGAAAAATAGTACATGGTTAGGAAATACCTGTTGACTTAATAATTGCATAAGTAAATGAAGAAATTACTTGTAAAATTCATCAAAATAACATTTAAAAATTAATTACATCTCATCCAATATCATAGTTATGATATTGTTCTCTATATTATTTCTATTACAATATCTTTGGTTTTCTTTACTATTGAGCTTTCATTTTTTCAGTTCCCTTTTCTCGTGGTGTTCTCTTCTTTCCTGCCCAACCTAAACATATAGTTGAATTCTAAAATGTAAATTTGGAGTATAGCCCCATGAAAGCTTTTTAGTTTGACTATTTGGAAGTAGTCAGTGTGGAAATTAATTCAGATTTTTAGGTTTTGCATGTTTCCTTGATGGTCACTTGGAAAAAGCTCTTTTAGGATATGATTTGCCAAAGGGAAAGTATGGAAATAATTTTGATGAGCATGCTATGATTATACTTCTATGATTAAGTACATGGCTTGCCTTGGACACATTTTTAATATATCTTTCTTAACCCTTTTGTCACTCTCATAGTCTTCTTCCCATCCTTATAGACATTTTTTCTCCTTCTTTTCTCCCACCACCAATTCATTGCTCCAAATTTGAACTCAATTTTCTGTCCTCTTTTCCCTAATAGATAGAACGATGGTGATAATTTTGGATGGGAGTACTCACGGGAGTGCTTTGTAGGGACAAAATTCTAATTTTCAAGGCTCACAAGGGACATCTCAAAGACAAAACAAACAGCTCCTTTGTTGAGCTGACTTGCTTAAGAGTACAACTGCTTTTATGAGAATCATCACATTGCCAAATGTAGTAAAGGAAGATAGATATCTCATGTGGACCAGTTGAAATACAACAGGATTCAGATCTGTAGTCATTGATCAGTTTTTACTTAAGCAATGTGCTGATTTCGGGTGCCTGGTTGGCTCAGTGGGTTAAGCCTCTGCCTTCAGTTGAGGTCACTATCTCAGTGTCCTGGGATCGAGCCCCGCTTCAGGATTCCTGCTCAGCAGAGAACCTGCTTCTTCCTCTCTCTCTGCCTGCCTCTCTGCCTACATGTGTCTCTCTTTCTCTCTGTCAAATACATAAATAAAATCTTTAAAAAAAAAAGGAAATGTGCTGATTTCAAAGGAAATGTAATGAAAGAAAATATACCACCCGGTGTGTGATTATGGTCCTGGATTAATGGACTACTTTTCAAGTTAGAGGGAGGATTTTATGATTGATAAGAAGTAAGGAAGGACCTTTTCTGAGCTAAAGTGGATTTAGTCTACTATAGTCCAGGTGTAATTTTTAATTGAATTTGATCTTTCTATTACCAATTGTGGTTATGTGGATGAATAAATGTCTGAGTTATGAAAAGAAAGTTTTTAAAAATGTTTTTGTTTTTAAAGATTTTATTTATTTATTTGACAGAGAGAGAGAGAGACAGCGAGAGAGGGAACACAAGCAGGGTGAGTGGGAGAGGGAGAAGCATGCTTCCCGCCAAGCAGGGAGCCAGATGCAGGGCTCGATCCCAGGACTCCAGGATCATGACATGAGCTGAAGGCAGGCGCTTAATGACTGATCCACCCAGGTGCCCCTAAAAATGATTTTTTATTGGCAGTGTTTTACAATATTATTCAATCAAGAATGTATACCGAGCACTAACAATAACTGAGGTATTATGCTATTTAATGAACACATAAACAGTATAAAAGGGATACCGTGATGTTCCTCATTTTGCATATGGGAAAATTAGAGCACAGATATATTCATTAATTTGTCCTAAATTCACACAGAAAAGGAGAAACAATTTTTGGAAAAAAAAAAGATGGTATGGCTAATAAAATGTGTTGCTTTTATAAGGAATACATTTCAGACCACTTCTTTTCTCTTTTATTAGCTTCTGCTCTCTTCTACATGGTGGTAGTTACATAGCTGAGGTCATAGACAGCTTTTGCTAAGACAGTAACCCCACCATGTTGTTGTTTTCTTTAAAATAGTCAATCTTGGTGAATAAGTCAGACCTTTGGCTTTATTATCTAGTGTAAACCCTCACCTAGCAGTATATATTTTTTCATTTATCCTATTTTTTTCCATAATAGCTATTGTCTTCAGACCTTTTCTAATTTTAATTGTTTAATGAAAACATAGGTGAATTGACCAATAGGAACAAAATGTATTAAGTGGAAAATAAGAAGTACAAATCAGTTCAGAGGCGAGAGATTGCTGTGGGCTGCAGTAGGCTGGAAATATGTTAGGAGGTGAGGCTTGATCTGGACTTTGAAGACAATAGAGAAGGGGGTCAGATTTTGCCGGATAAGTTAATACACTTTTCAGATAAACATGAATATTAAACTATTTTATTAATTCAGTTTTAAGAGTAATCAATAGGAAGCTGATTCTTTTTTTAACTTTGTTATTAGTCCTAACTTAAAATTTTCCATTAAATATTGGGTCTTATTATTATTACAATTATTTTTAATCATATTTTCCTTCTGTTTAATTTTATTAGTTTTCCAAAAGCAAATAATAATAATTTTTGTCAAAAATACATGGATTTGCTAAGTTCCACTAAAATATAAGTTTAATATTATTAACTTTTTAGTATAAAAGAAAAACAGATCATCAGAATCCATAAGGAATATGAAATAGGAGTGGAATGGGAAGCTTCTTTTTTTTGTCATTGTTGAAATGTCTTTGACGATTAAAAGATGTATATAGTTAAGGTGTACAACTTGATATTTTGATATATGTGCTGTACATATTGTGAAATAACCACCACAATCAAGCTAATTAACATATTTGTCCTCTCCACGTAGTTATCATTTTGTGTGTGTATGTTGAGAAGATTTAAGTTAAAATCTATCCTCTTCAGAAATTTCAAGGCTACAATACAATGCTGTTAATTATCTTCACCATACTATATATTAGATCTCTAGAACTTCCTGATCATGTGTAACTGAAACTTTGTTCTGTTTGCCAGGATCTCCAATTTTCCCCTCTTTATCCCTTGTCAACCACCACCCTACTTTCTGTTTCTATGAATATGCCTGTCTTAGATTCCACGTATAAATGAGGTCATGTAGTGTTTCTCTTTTTGTGTTGTTTATTTAGGTAGCACAATGTCCTCTAGCTACATCCATGCTGTCATAATTGTAGGACTTTGTTCTTCTTTATGATTGAATGATGTTTTGATGTGTATTTTTATCCATTCATCTGTCAAAGGACATTTACATTGTTTCTATATCTTGACTATTGTAAATAGTGTTGCAGTGAACATGGGAGTGCAGATACCTCTTTGCAGAACTTATTTCAGATCCTTTGGATATATATTCAGAAGTGGGATTGTTGCATCTTATGGTAGTTCCATTTTTAATTTCTTGAGGAACCTCTGTATTGTTTTTTATAATGGCCATACTAACTTACATTTCCACCAGCACAGGTTCTCTTTGTCTACGTATTTGCTAACACTTGCTCTCTTTTGTTTTTTTTTTAGTTTGTTTGTTTGTTCATTTTTTTTTTTGATAATAGGCATCCTGACAGATGTGAGATAATGCTCATTGTGGTTTATTGAGTTCTGAGTTCTTCATGTATTTTTGATATTAACCCCGTATCAGATATATGGTTCATAAATTATTTTCCATTGTGTAAGTTCCCTTTCATTTTGTTAATTGTTTCCTTTGCTGTTTCTTTTATCTTCCTAAAGCTTCTTCTTATGTAATTTACCTTGCTTAAAGTGAATGACGTCGTTTATGATGATAACAAATATCACATTTTATTTTACATAAGTTTGTATGACATTAGTTAATAGTTTTCTTGTGTTAGTATTGGTTTCAATATACAAAAACATTTCTACATTTTCTTCTCTAAACGAAAACATTCTCTAACTATTGGTAAGACTCATTATTAAGAAAACCAGAAATACTGGGAAGTATATTTTCTTGACATGGTGCCTACATTAGTTTCCTGTGGCTGCCATAACAAATAACCTCAAATGGGCTGACTTATAACAACGTAAGTGTATTCTTCCACAGTGTTGGAGGTTGGGAGTCCAAAACCCAACTCTCTAGTAGGGTTGTGTTCTTTATGGAGACTCTTGGAGGAAACTTTGCCTCTTTTAGCTTCTCTTGTCTGTCCTTGTATTCCTTAACTGTGACTGCCTCTCTCTGAGCTGTGTCTCTGTGGTCATATTGCCTCCTCTTCTGTCTATCTCAGATCTGTCTCTGATTTTCACTTATAAGGACATTTATTATAGGATTTAAGTCCGCTTGGAAAATTAAGGGTAGTCTCTTCAGCTCTCCCAAGATCCTTTACTTAATTACACCTGTAAAACTCTTTTTCTTTTTTTTTTTAAGATTTTATTTATTTATTTGACAGAGAGAGAGAGAGAGATTACAAGAGTCAGAGAGGCAGGCAGAGAGAGAGGAGGAAGCAGGCTCCCTGCCGAGCAGGGAGCCCGATGCGGGCCCCATCCCAAGACCTNGAGGCAGGCAGAGAGAGAGGAGGAAGCAAGCTCCCTGCCGAGCAGGGAGCCCGATGCGGGCCCCATCCCAGGACCTTGAGATCATGACTTGAGCCGAAGGCAGAGGCTTTAACCCACTGAGCCACCCAGGCGCCCAACTCTTTTTCTAAATAAGGTAGCACCCACAAGTTACAGGGATTAAAATACAGACATATCACCACTCAATCTACTGCAATCCCCCTTTCATTCTTTTGAGCTTTCCTCAAATCTCATATTTTGATCCCTACCTGTGCTTACAGCCCTCTAGCTAACTATGCTCCCCCTCCTACCCCAGTATAGCCCTTAGGAAATTGTTGACTCTTTATTACAAAACTTGACCAACTTTTAAGACTTCTCATCTTATTATTCCTGTTTGGTATCTAATTCTCTGAAGTCCTTTTGCTCCATATGCTGACAAGGTTGGTAAGGTTGACTGGTCTAAGTACAAGAGAATTATTTTTCCATGCACAGTTAAAGTTCTGAAGTCAGCAGGAACGCCTAAATGTGTTAACAACACAAACATGGAGAACAGAATTGATGCAAATGTTATTAGATAAGTACGCAGAATTTGTGGATTAATGAACTCAAAAATCTTCCTGTTTGGTATCTAATTCTCTGAAGTCCTTTTGCTCCATATGCTGACAAGGTTGGTAAGGTTGACTGGTCTAAGTACAAGAGAATTATTTTTCCATGCACAGTTAAAGTTCTGAAGTCAGCAGGAACGCCTAAATGTGTTAACAACACAAACATGGAGAACAGAATTGATGCAAATGTTATTAGATAAGTACGCAGAATTTGTGGATTAATGAACTCAAAAATCTTGAGAAATTGTTTACAGTCTTCTATTTTATCCTTTATATATCTTTACACTCTTCCTTTTTTCCCTATTTTCTATGTTATATATTTTAAAGTTTTTTTGATGTAGAAGAGCATTACCCTTTGTTCTGGGCCAATTATGTAAAAGAACTGATAAAGGTATCTTGTGGTTCTAAGGTGAGTGCTTGTTTAACATAGTGGTAATAGAAAATGGACATGAATGGACTGATTAAATTATTCTCATATTCTTATACTCTCCCCTAGACCTGGACAGATACTGTTGAATTGGTGAAAGGGAAATAAGAATATAATTTTACTCCCTTTACTTATGTTAACTGTTCTAGATAGCACAATAGTTTCACACAGATAAACATTCCTTTAAGACAAGAGAGAAATTCAGGTCAGAAAAAAAGGTTTATGTTTTGTCTTTGTTTAGTATTGTCAACCTAGAGCCTCTACTCAAATAGTATCCCTGGGAAGATATAGTTGTCCAATTCTGTCTTATCCTGGACCTTCCTCTGGCTAAGAGGCTCCAAGGATGCATAATATAAGAATCATGACAGAAGATAATATTTGCTAATTCACTGTTCGCATCTAATACTCATAATGTAATAAATTTAAACGTTTAGTTTATTGTTAATATGACCTCCTAACTTCTATATGTTATATCATTACTTTTGAAAATCTTTTTTTTAAGTTTTTAATTGTGAAATCTATGAAATACTAGTTAGCAAAATGTGCTGCACCATGGATTGTGTTTTTAAGTGGAATGTTTCGACAAAATATACTAAACACATCTACATACATTTTTTGCTTACCTGATGTCGTCAGTCACAAACACCTTATACTAAAGAACTTTAGTTTTATATAAGATGTCTGCTGATTTTTTGAGTTAAATTTCCTCTTTTCAAGTGATGTAGGCACATTTTTCAGTTTATTTTGTCAAGACTTAGTCAATATTTATGTTGAGGGGAGGCAGTAAGACTCTCCTTGCCAAATAAATATTACCAGGCTATCAAAGCTAGAATAAATCTTGGTTAAGTGTCACCAACCACTAAATACAGGGAACAATCTTATTTCTGAATGAGGTTAACAACTTGGGGTCAGATGTCTTGAGAATAGAATCTGGGGGAAGCAGATATGAAACATATGAATTATTTTGCCAAACTGAAGTTAGAATAATGAAAATCATATTTGACATATTTGGGGGAATGCTTTCAGGATCCTGCAGGGACAGAGAGGTAACCAAGCAACAGAAAAGAATACCCCTCTAGGATGTTTAATAACAGTGTCCCTTACTGGGATCACACCTGTTATTGCAAAGCTAAGCAAATTAGCTCAAATACTTTTGAAGAATTCTAAGAAATGGAAAAACTGTATATGAGAATGTATAATTGCTAACCCTTAGTAAACTTTAGTCAAACTCTCTTATTTGCTATGTGAATGAAGATTAAACTATGCAAATGATGAAGCAAGATTTTCTCTGTATACACTGACTAATAAAAACTTACTATTCCCAAATTTGTTCTGTTTTTTATTGTTATAATAGAATAAGGTAAATCTATGATAGGAAAAAGAAAATTCACATATGAGTAGAGAAAATTTTAACTAACCATAATTGCTATAGCCAGTGTTTTGATTCATTTTTAATAATCGTAACTGTTATTTATCTGTGCTTATTATGTGCTGGATATTGCTCTAAGTGCTTTACACATATTTTTCTCCATTCAATCCACACAATGGCCTGCTGAGTTAGATACCATTATTTGTTCCATTATAGAGATTAATCCAAAATACAGAGGGTTTTAGTAACTTTCTCAAAATCACAAAGATACTAACTGGCACAACTGGGATTAGAAACCCCCAAGATGATCTAGAATTGGATATTGAAGCAGTACTTCCATAGGCAAAGCACTGAGATGCCTTCTACAAACTACACAATGTTTTAGTCATTCACCTGAGAAAACTTAGTAATTAGAAAAAAACGTATAGATAAAATATAATTTTGGATATCCAGAAGCTCCAGTAAGAGTATATTTTATTATATACTGCATAAGAGGAAATAGAATATTATAGGAATCCCAGAGTACTAAAAACCACTTCCATGTGGAATGTTCAGAGAAGACATCTGGAAAAATTAAAGGTTCCAAATATATCCTGTATAATGAGTGTCTAAAAAGGTAGAGAGAAATTCAACTTTGGGCAAAGTCAGAGAACAGAACAAATCTGGTTGAATGTGACATAGATTAGAAAATCACATTAGAATAGGAATGGAGAGCCTAAGATTGAAGCCAGAAATTCTGGACCTAGTTTAGTAGGTATTAAGATAATAGGATGATATGAAGAGCACTATATGAATAAGCAGAGTAGTGGTTAGGTTTATGAACTTTGGAGTCATATAGCTTTGATCCAGATTTCCTCTCTACTACCTATTAGCTGTGATTTTAGTTAAGCCTTCTAATATTATTTTGCCTTCTGTTGCTTATATGTAAATTCAGATTAATGAAAATATTTGCTTCATCTGGTCATTATCTGGATTACATAGAAAATTTTAAGTGGAAGTCTAAGCACAGTGTTTGTCTTAAATTTAGGAATTATCTGTTCATTAAATACACAGTTATTGAAGGGCTATTATAAACACATTGCATATTACTAATTTTATTGTTACCATTACTGTAATTTGATATAGCTAGTAAATTGAGGAAATTCATGGCAAAGATATATAGGGTGGATGAAAAAAGAAGGAGATAGAAGGTGAAGAAACCAATTAGAAAATAATTTCAGTGGTATGGAAGGAGATAAAGAGGCCTAAAAGTAAAACATGACGGTGAGGAAAAATAAGGAATTGATGGGAATATTCAAATATTTATAACCGAACACATTTTATTTACACATTTTTATTTGTTATTTATAATAGATTTATTTCCAGAAGAGGTAAAAACTTGACTGAGGACAATTAGTAAGAGAGGACAGATGTTTACCAAAGTATTTGTAATGAAAAAGCATGAAGAAATGCTCAAGATTTTTGAGCCTAAAATTTTACATACATGTCAGTGTATCATGTCTACTGTATTAATTTTACCTGTTTGTGTGTTTGACCCAAGTAATAGCACATAATAGCTTTCTGAAATTTTCTGGGCCTGAAAACAAGATTTGGAGTTGCAGGGAAAGTGAGTGTAGTGAAAACTGATGATAAAAATACAGAGTAGTTAATAATAGTGGTGGAAGCTGTGAAATAACTAAGAAGACTATACTAATGGGATCTCACTCACAACCACACTGAGTTGACTGACTTGTAGTCCATACATATACAATTGACTCTACAAAAGATAAGCTCATCAATTTGACAACCCAGATGTTATATAATGCTATTAATGAAAACACTAACCTTAAAAATGTTTACTTTTAGTCATTTAAAAATTAAACTCTGTGGACAGAATCAAATCACCTTTATCAACCTAGTAATAAATTTTATTTGTAGTAAATTTTATGTCTTGCTCTTGGGTATACAGCACACACACACACACACACAAAGAAAAGTAAAAGAAAGGTACATCTCTCAATAGTCTTTTATATAAACTGAGTTTCTTACATTTTTTATTTACTCCCCGTTGTGATAGGAAATGTAACTGATCTTGCAGCTTTAAGATAACATTATTTCAATTTGACTTTAAAAGTCAGATTTATATTATGTTTGAGGTTTATTTGTGTTCTACTCTTTGAAAAAATGATATGAACTACCTTTTGAATTTCTCTTCTCCCTTTTATTATATATACACGTACATTTACACATACATATAGACTCTCACCAAAAGGTTAATATAAAAGGAATAACAAGGGCAATAATCTTTGACAAGTAGGAAAAGAAAATATGCTAACTTAATGAGTTAATATAGTTGATGATTTAAGCTAATGTAGCATTATAAATCTTATTAGAGCAAAGACTACAGAAGAAAAAGGGAAAGGAGAATATTACATATATATTAGAAATTATTCAAGTTTCTTGGTATATGGAATCGTTCCTATTTTAAAAGGAAGCTCTCATATGGGAATATTATAAGACAGTGTGTGATATAATTGACAGTATCTTGACTGTTAAATATAGCAAACACAGAAGAAGAATTCATGTGGGTTTTTTTGGGGGGTGGGGCAGGGATTAACCAAACTAGACTATAAAAGAATGGTAACCAGCTAAGCTCTTACACTTGAATAGAANAAATATAGCAAACACAGAAGAAGAATTCATGTGGGTTTTTTTGGGGGGTGGGGCAGGGATTACCAAACTAGACTATAAAAGAATGGTAACCAGCTAAGCTCTTACACTTGAATAGATTTTTTTATTGTGGTAAAAAACAGCATGAGATCTTCCCTCACCCCATTTTAAGTGTGCAGTACAATGTTGTTAACTATAAGAAGTGTGTGGTACAGCAGAAATCTAAAACATTTTCATTTCACATGACTGAAACTCTCTAAACATTGATAAGCAGCTCTCTATTTCTCTGTCTCTCCAGCCCCTGGAAAGCACCATTCTACTTTCTGCTTTGATGAGTTTGACTGCTTTAGATACTGTGTGTGGAATCATCCAATTTTCCTTCCATGATTGGTTTATTTCATTTTGCTTGGTATCCTCAAGGTTTATCTATATTGTAGTATGGGAGAGGATTTTTACTTTTTTATGGTTGAATAATATTCTATTGTATGTGTATAGAATATTTTCTTTATCCATTCATCTGTTGAGGGACATTTAGGTTGTTTCTGTATCTTGCCTATTATAAATAATGCTGCAGTGAACATGGGAGTGCAGAAATTGCTTTCAGATCTTGATTTCAGTTCTTCTGAGCCTATATCCAGAAGTGAGATTACTGGATCATAAGGTAGTTCTACTTTAAATTTTCTGAGGATACTTCATAATGTTTTACATAGTGCCTGCACAATTTTCCTTTCCTACTAACAGTATACAAGGTTTCTAAATCACCTACATTCTAGCTTATATTTGCTGTATTCTGTTTGTTTTTATAATACCCATCCTAACAGGTGTAAAGTGATAGCTCATTGTAGTTTTGATTTGCATTTCCCTGGTGACTATATCCCTGTCAAAGTCCATGACAATTTTTTACAGAAACAGAAAAAAAATCCTAAAATTTGTATGGAACCACAAAAAATTTAAAATAGCCAAAACCATCCTAAGAATAAAGAACAAGGTGGAAGCCTGGTAGTTTCTGATTTTAAAACATATTACAAAGCGGGATGAGTGGTGGGATGATAGGACAGTTGATTAGGGGATGTTTTTCCCTGAGGTCAGCCAGTTCTCATGAGAGGCTGTTAATCAGTTTTTAGCGTTGCAGTGATCAAAGGTAGGTGAGGGTCTGGAAAGGGAGAGGAGCCTGATGGAAGTCTGGTCAAGTTAGCAGGCCTTTTGTTCTGATTGCTCAGTGGGGACAAACATTTCAACTAATCATTTAGGAGACAAAAATGAGAATCTGGGTAGTTTTTTTTGTCAGTGCTTGTTATAAGTAAAACAGGGATTACCTGTGAGTTTTAACTAAGTTACAGAGTGAAGAGGTCGTTCTTTGCAGTCAGCTATTTTGGGGAACACAAAAAGGTTGGGAAATTTGATTGTTGCCATTTTTACCAGGATGCTGGTAGAATTTGACACTGTCATTGCCAAATGGAACATTGCTGGCAAGTGCTGCAAATACCCCAGTCTGGTGAGTTTGCAGAGAGACTGATGCTAGATGGCTTAGTTTCCAATTACCTTTTTTGTGCAGAAGACCACAGTGAGTCTGTGCCATAGCCTCCCTTCATCTTTTGGTCTAGATTGTCTTCTCCCCAGCAAGAGTGCTTCAGCTGTAGTGAATTTCAAGTCAGGTCTGTCAGTTCTTAGAGGAGCATACACACCAGGAAGAAATGAAGGGTCCAGACCAGAAGAGCTGGCTGGGTGATTATGCTTAGTCAGTCTCTTAATTCATCACAACAAAAATGTTGGAGCTGGCTGGGTGATTATGCTTATTTAGTCTCTTAATTTATCACAACAAAAATGTTGGTGCTGGATCACCCTGTACTGTGACCTTTCTCAAAGTCGGAGTTTTGGAGCGGTGAACAACCTCTTTTTCTTTCTTATTCTATTTTTCTCAGTTTTATTGAGATATCATTGACATGTAACATTGTATTAGTTTAAGGTACAACATAATGATTTGATGTATGTACATATTATGAAATGATTAGCACAATAAGTTTAGTTAACATCATAGTTATTTTTAAAATGTTTTTTGTTCTACATATTATTTAATACATTGAAATACATCAAAAACATACTATTAGATCCATCAAAAGGATATTTGGACTCTCAGTAGTTTGTCAAAGTCTCAATTTTGTTGTTTTTGTTTTCTATTAATATATAATGTATTATTTGTTTCAG
>LNAC01000630.1:353108-420145 GCA_002007465.1 Ailurus styani
TGGGAGAGGAAGAAGCAGGCTTCCCGCTGAGCAGGGAGCCCAATGTAGGGATTGATCCCAGGACCCTGGGATCGTGACCTGAGCCGAAGGCAGCTGCTTAATGACTGAGCCACCCAGGCGCCCCTTCTCATTGCTTTTTAAAAGCCACTTAAGTCTTATCTATATAAGTAATAAATACAAGTGGGAAATCTACATACTTATTAAAAAGACATCCAGGATATCATGAATTCAATGGAAATTTAAAAAATGGACTAAAAAAGTATATATTTTTTGACTCAAAATAGAATGAAATACATATAAAATGGAGGAAGACAATATGAAGGGGAAGTGGAAAGGGCAAGAGAAAAAGTGAAAGAGAAGGAAAGAGAAAAAAGACAGTGGTTAAGGATGTTATAGATAAATATGAAGAGAGGAAGAGGAAGGAATCCCACATTTGCATGAACATTTTAGTTATTTTTGCTTTAAGTAGTCTTATAAAGTAGTATAAGGTGGCTAGTGTGATTTGAAAATAAAGAACTAAAGTTATTAGGGAGATGAGTCAATTCACGATTGCACAATAGAGTGAATTTTAGGTATTTACTTAGAAAAAATCTCCACATTATTAGAAATAGTAAACTTTGGGCATTAAGAGCATTTATATGTATCAACTGTACTTAAGTAACAAAGATTTAAGAAACTTATGCTAAAGAGAAATTTGCTGAGCAGATAAAAATAATAAGATGATTAATATTATAAGATTATTTAATTTTTAAAGGAATTCCTGAATGGTCTTTTTTTCAATAATTGCTCTCATGAATTTAATTGATTTAAAATTATTAATTGCAGAGGCACCTGGGTGGCTAAGTTGTTAAGCGTCTACCTTTGGCGCAGGTCATGATCCCAGAGTCCTGGGATTAAGACCTGCATCGGCTCCCTGTTCGGCAGGAAGCCTGCCTCTCTATTAAATAAATAAATAAAATCTCTAAAAAAATAAAATAAAATTATTAATGGCTTAATTGATGGACTAGGGATAAATAAACATGACAGAATTCAAAGCTGTTTAGATTGTGAATGTACCAGATATGAAGTTAAGACATTTCTGAAAGTATTGTGCAAATTAATAGGGAGGTATAACCCTATTGACGTGCAACAGGTATAGACTATGTCATTTTTGTTAAGGTACAACATGTATTTTTCAGACTTTCTGTGTCTTTCTGACATTTTACTAGAATTTGCTTACCACGGTTTCTTTTATTAACAACTGTTATCCAGGAACTTAGTGATTCTTCTCTAGCTTAAGTTTTTCTAAGTCATTATTGTTTCCCAAACTCATTTTTTCCTTCATAATTTCTATTTTTGTGCTTTATTCTTTATTTTATGGTATTTTTCCCACTTGATCTCCAGTACAATAATTAGGGTATCAATAGTGATATTTCTTTTCTCACTTCTACTAAAGATGATTTTTTTTGAGTTTGTATATACATTCCTTTAGAGATTAAATTAAAAAATCTTGTCTTTAAATGGACTTAAATCTCCATTTTTTTCTTTTTTAATTAAGGCTGTCATCTGAATTCTCAGCAATTCTTGTTTCATTTGGAGCTAATCTTCTTTGGCTTCCATTACTTTGCCTACCCTCATTCTAGTCTGATTGTTGGGATGCTCTAAATAGCTAAATCCTGAAATTGGTGGGCTTGTGTCTCATTTGTATCCTTTTGATACATCCCATACCAGCTGGAATGGAATCTCTCTCCCCTCCAGAAATCAGAGAAATCCTGTTTGCTGATTTTCTCAACCACAGAGGTAGGCTCTCCTCGCCTGAGGACTATGGAAAACAATGACCAACACTTGGTTTTGCAGCTCCTCTGGGGTCTTTGAAACTTATCAGATCTTTTAGGTGAATGTTTCTTAAAGGAGAATTCTTTTTAATTCATTAGAACTTTCCAGTATTACTCACACCCCACAGAACTCTTTCTTTTCTGGGACTTATTCAGATATTCAGTTCCATTCCCCTAGTCTTTACAGCTCTGTTCCCCATTCTTTCATTATGGCAGAGAGTTACATGCTACTTTTTATGAATGCCAGTAGAAGTATAGGCCTATAGATGTTCTAACCCTGCCCAACAGTCCGAGAAGATTATTCTTTTAGGAGGAATGCTGGTTAATTGAATTAGAATAAGAAGGGAAGGACATCAGGAACACATTCAGAAATTCCCAATGATTTATTTGCAGAAGTATATTTTAATTGACTAATTTGGCAATACTTTATTTTTTCTACAGTAGAAGCAAATAATACACTCTAGATTAGCCAACTATTGTGTGGAAAGAAATGAAGTGAATACTGGCTCCTAGGAAGTGGTAGGTGATGCCAGTTAGCTCATTCTATCGGCAACCAAATTTGACATTTGTCGAACATTTCAAGTACACTGTAGGCACTGTGTCAAGCTGGTCTATGAGACGAAATATGAATAAGACAAAGATCCTGCTTTTGATGTGCTCACAAACATGGATTGAGACAGGAGGCATGATGGCAATGGTAAGCATGTCAGCTTAGGGGGACTCTAGCTTCACAGTCTTCTCCAAGATAAATGATTACAGGGTACAGAGACCGTGTCACACCTGCACCATCTCACCATGCCTTCTCTCCTGGGTGCCAAAATTCTGCAAGCTCTTTAGTAGTTGGAGTGCAATAACAATTCACAGTGGTGATGTTGTCGGTCTGTATTGTCATGAGTGTTTAAAATTTCTTCCTGATACACTTTTACAGTTTTACCCTAAGCAGTAAATGATTGCTTACATATATTTGAGATTGTGATTAATATGACAGTAAAGATGAATAAAATAATCAGAAGACATGCAGCAGAATGGTGATTTTATTTCTCGATATAGGCATAGCATCTTTTTGGCGCATTAAATNCAGTAAAGATGAATAAAATAATCAGAAGACATGCAGCAGAATGGTGATTTTATTTCTCGATAATAGGCATAGCATCTTTTTGGCACATTAAACTTTTGAATTGATTTTCATTCTTGGATCATAGTATGCTTTTTTTGTAATTCATTTGAAAATTGGTCATTGAAAAAATCGTAAATTAAATAGTTAATGTTTCTTTTAAAAATAACTACTTTAGGGATGCCTGGGTGACTCAGTCAGTTAAGCATCTGGTTAAGCTCAGGTCATGATCATAGGGTCCTGGGATCAAGTAACTGCATTGGGCTCCCTGTTCAGCAGGGAGACTGCTTCTCCCTCTGCCTGTCACTCCCCCTGCTTGTGTGCTCTCTCTCTCTCTCTCTCTCTCTCTCTGACAAATAAATAAATAAAATATTTTAAAAAATAACTCCTTTAGTTAAAAAGTAAGCGATTATACTGTTACCACATAGTAAGCAGGCATTTAAAATATTCTAAAAATGTATTTCTATTATGGTTAAAAAATTTCCATTTCTATCTTATAAATTCAGTTAATGCTAGAAAGAAGGAAACACCTTGAATGCTTACATCAGTTTAAAAATTACATGTAAACTAAAAGCTTTATTAGAAATTATCATTCATTAGCTGGGATCCCTGGGTGGCTCACTTGGTTAAGTGTCTGGACTGTTGATTTCTGCTCTGGTTATGGTCTCAGGGTTGGGGATCATCCCCATGTTGGGCTCCATACTCAGAGAGAGTCTGATCCCTACCCCACCTTCCCCTTGCATGCTCTGTTTCTCTCCCTCTCAAATAATAAATAAGTAAATATTTAAAATATTATTCATTAGAATTAATATCAAACATTGATTCCATAATTATTAGAAATTAAAAAAGCAACATTTTTTGAAGATATTTTGCAGATGTTTTCTACCCTAGGTAAAGATATTGCCAAACTAAAATGAAATGGATAAATATAAAAAGGAATGAGCATAAAACAAATTTATTTTGATGTTTTGGATGGTCTTATTGAATATAACATGCTCACATTCACCTACTTAATATTCAAAAGAAATGTTTTAAGTAAGAATGCTGGTTGGAAACATCAAAAGTATAGTTATCCTATAAGTGTTTTTTTGTTTTGTTTTGTTTTTTTAAAGATTTTATTTATTTAGTTTGACAGAGAGAGAGATCACAAGTAGGCTGAGAGGTAGGCAGAGAGAGGAGGAAGCAGGCTCCTTGCTGAGCAGAGAGCCCGATGCGGGCCTCGATCCCAGGACCCTGAGATCATGACCTGAGCCAAAGGCAGAGGCTTTAACCCACTGAGCCACCCAGGTGCCCCCTATAAGTGTTTTTAAGGGTGAATTAATTTTGATAGCAAGGTATGTGTTATCTACCCAAGTTCTTGGAACTCAATTAGGTAGAAATGGTGGTATTATTTTTTCAGATAGTAACAGTGATCTAATACTGTATGATTTTCAAAAGCAAAGTAATTAATTGAGTCTTCTTATGGGTGGTTTTAAAACTAGTCCCTTGAAATATGGATACTTTTATCATAGTCTTATTTAAAGACTTTTTTCTCTGAAAATCTGGAATTCCTTGTACTAATTATGTGCTTGCCATTTGCCACTGAGAATGTGACAATAAAGTAATAACACCTCCTATTCTCATTATAGTTAGCAAGTACTAAATTCCAAAACAAAACAAAACAAAACAAAAAATAATTTCCAGTTTACTATCAGAGACTGTAATTTTAAATAAGGTGGAGTTTCATTCTGCTTTCTAAAGCTCTGGATAATAAGTTTACTAAGGTCATTTTAGAAGTAAGTGATTAAACAGGATTATAACATCTTGGCAACAGAAACTTAATTGTACATCAAATTAATCTACCCTATCTCAAAGAGATACACAAACAAATCTTCTAAATTGGATTAGGATTTATGGTCCCATTCAAATTCCTTGATCTCATTACCAATTTTTATGAGACTTCTTTAAAAGAATTTTTAATGTTCTTTGAAGTATCTGATAATTCTCAGTATCTGCATTTCTCAATCCAGTGGACTTTTCAGTGGTCTGCTTAAATGCCAACCCCTCCAAGAAACTGATGGTCAGTCCCAGAGCAGCATGATTACCTTTCCTTTGAACATTCAATGTATTGTATGTTTTTATCTCTCTTATGCTACTTATAGCCATGAGTTAATGCTAATAATTATTTTTCCTGTTTTATAAAGATAGGATAAACCTATAAAGGAAGTTTTAAGTACCTAATAAAATGCCAAGGATCTCTAATAGGTATACTACATAACAATTATGAATATTTATTGAACTTAATGTGGTGCAAGGTACTGAGGTAAGAATGGTAGGAGTATAAGAAGTGTGAACCATTTTCCCTGATGTCAAGGCAATAATAGCCTAGTTGAAGAGATGCAAAGTAAAAACATGAAGATATCAATAAAAGATTTATATATCAGTCCAGGACCAGAAATGTGTAGTTCATGGTGATTGTTAACTGTATTAAGCAGACTATAATTACAATATGACTAAATAAGAAGAAAAGAAATGCTGCATAAAGGACTTTTATGTAAATTGGAATAATAATTGTGATGAATGGGTAAATTTTGGATGGCTAGAATAGAGGAGTAAAGGTTATTCTTTGCATATGGAAAAATCTAGCAAAATCATAGATAGGTACACATGAGTGACTGTGAAAGATCCATCCTGTAGATGAGATTCTAAGAGAAAAATAGTAGAATGGAAAGAAAAATGAAATTCTTATGGACTTTTGTGAGATGAAGAGGATTTCGTGCCAGGCATGTGCTACCTAAGTAAGTTTGAAAAATATGATTCAGGTTGATGGTATTAAGAAGACCTCATGTAGAAAAACATGGAAATATTTCAGAGGTAAATAATTATAGAAAGTGGCATTAATTATATTGAACAAGAAAGTTACATCAGGGCGCTTGGGTGGCTCAGTTGGTTAAGCCGCTGCCTTCAGCTCAGGTCATGATCCCAGGGTCCTGGGATCGAGTCCCACGTCAGGCTCCCTGCTCAGCAGAGAGCCTGCTTCTCCCTCTCCCTCTGCCTGTCACTCTGCCTACTAGTGTTCTCTATCTCTCTGTCAAATAAATAAATAAAATCTTAAAAAAAAAGAAAGTTCCATCAAACAATACTAAATGAAAATAAGTTTAGAATACAATTATAATTATTCTGTATTTGCGTATTAATAGGGAAAGCAGAAAGTGTATTATAAACTTACAAAACCTGCTTTAAAATTAAGGAGAAATTTTTATCTGTATTTTGTTAAAATTTGGGCAGTTTAAGGTAGTATTAACTGAATTTCTAGAAGAATATGTGGCTAAGATTTAAAGAATACAAAGATATATAACATGCAATGTAAAGAAAGTCAATTTTAGACAATTTTGATTCCAAAAGGTGGTAGTAGAATTCTAAGTGATTCTGTGACAAAGGAGTTAAACTCTTTTCTAGGAAATTGGAGATGAGAACAACATTAAGTCTCTGGACAGGACTATAGATGTCTTTGTGGCACAATATATGCATGACCATTAAAAGTGTNTTTCTAGGAAATTGGAGATGAGAACAACATTAAGTCTCTGGACAGGACTATAGATGTCTTTGTGGCACAATATATGTGTGACCATTAAAAGTGNAAAAGTGTCACAGAAACTCAAAATGGATTTATGTTAAGTAAAATTTTAATTAAAGGAATATGAAAGAGGGAAACTATTGTTTAAAGTAAATATGCTATATTTCATTTGCATGAGAAAAATACACAGAAGAAACATTATTTTTAATTATATTGAGAAACACTTGTCTGGTTGACTGTTAATAAATTGTCTTTGTGTAAGCTAAAAAAAAAAAAACTCACCAGTTTACTGGTGAGTACTGATCTTGTTTAATGTTTGAGTTAGTGACAGCTTTAAAGTTGTATTTCTAATTAGATTAAGAAAAATCACGTATTCCTTAACTATATGCAATAATATAATTTCTGTTTTTTTCTGTTGCTTTGCTGAATTCAATTATTGGGAATTTGAAGGTGTAGAGCCTTAAGATACTCTCAAGTAATATGCATTCAAGTCTTTTGAGACAATGTGTTGATATGGAATATTCAAATTTCCACTCATGATATGAGAGAAACAAAAGAGGTAGAGGAGATTTTATTCCTTGGTTTCTGGAAATCTTTTTGCCTTCTCTAAAATGCCTTTTCTTTCTTTTTTTTCCTCTTGTTATTGTGGTTCTTTATTTCTCTGTTAGTTTCTTGTGACTCTACTCATAAGTGTTTTTTTTTTTCCTCCAATACTTTCTCAGCTCCGCCTCCTACTTAGACTACTATGACTTTCCTTCCTTAATTTCACTGCAAATCTCCTTGGCAGAGTAGTCTACCTTCACTGTCTGTATTTTCTTACTGCCAATACACTTGTTAATTTATTACAATGTACCTTCCTTTGTCCTCAGTATTTTGAAGATTCTGCTCTCAGAATTGTATGTAGCTAGCATTTTGGATATCTTTACATGCATTCCTTCACTTGAGTCTTCTTTAGAAAGTGTCATTCATATATTTCCTGCATAGATCTTTCTCTGAAACTACAGACATATTCCCAAATTATGCTCTTTCAGACACCTGGATGTCCTTGATGTTTCATCACCTGGATGAAAGCATCTCAGATTCAAGACATCTAAAATCTAACATTATGTTATTTCCTACTGCTTACTCCATGGCTACAAATGTACTTTCCACCAAAATGCATTTTTTGAAGGGCATCTTTCTTTATCTGGTCCTGAAGAGAGAAAATGTAGAATCATCTTCTTTTCTCTATATCTCATGTATGTAGTTAATGTCTGAGTCCTGGCTTTTTGATTTATTTCTGTAAGTGTTCTCAATATTGTCTTTAATTGTTATCTGCCTTAGCAGTGAGTTAGTTAAGGTATATGTTTGTATGTATATATGTATATATATATATTTTTTTCGTTCTACATTTTTTTTTTCTTTTACCAGATGTAATAGCTTCTTAGCAGTGATTCTTATATCCATTACATGCTGGCAAGGAGCATATGACTCTTGAAATGTGAGCTCANTTCTGTAAGTGTTCTCAATATTGTCTTTAATTGTTATCTGCCTTAGCAGTGAGTTAGTTAAGATATATGTTTGTATGTATATATGTATATATATATTTTTTTTTTCATTCTACATTTTTTTTTCTTTTACCAGATGTAATAGCTTCTTAGCAGTGATTCTTGTATCCATTACATGCTGGCAAGGAGCATATGACTCTTGAAATGTGAGCTCACATTTTTAACTTCATTTCAAGTCATTCTCTTCAACTTGCCATACTACATGCTCTATTCACACAGAACTAGGTATCATGCTTCCAACAAGCTCTTTTGTATGTCCATGCCTTGGGCTCTCTGGCTTATATTATGTAGAATACCCTTCCCTGGCTTTCCTTGCATTGTAAATTCCTTCGAAATACAATGGGAAAGTTCACTTCTCTTGTAAATCATTCTTGTCTCTGGCAGAAATATTCCCTTTACTCATTTCATATAGTATTTTTAACTTTTCTTTATTATGCCATTATATTTTATTGGACGTTTCTTATGCTGACACTCAAAATATACTATGCTTTTCCTAAGGAGAGTACTGTTTTATTCCTTGTAAGCACAGTTTTTTAAAAAGTTCCTGATACATAGTAGCTATTCAATAACCACTATTGAGTAAGTACTTCCATTAAAACATTTATTGTATTGCATCTGTTTATTCAATCAACAAGTATTTGTTATGTGATATACACCAATTACTATTCTACTTCTCAGGCTATAGTAATAAATAGATGAATTCCTTGATATGAAGCTTACATTTTAGAGAGGGAACCATTAAATAATTGAATTTCACATAGTAGTAAGTTCTATGAAGTAAATCAAGGAATGATGCAATCTATGCACTAATCTAATGACAGGGCTAAGTTTGATTTTTGAAAGGCAATCATCCAGGTCTTCACTGAGGAGGTGGCATTTAGTTGAGACCTGCATAATGTGAAGGAACAAAGATGTAAGGGAAGAGACTGAGAAAACTACACATAGAAGTCCAAAGAGAGGAATGAGTACACTGTGTTGTAGAAACTGCAAGAAGATCAGGGTGCCTGAGGAATAGCAAAGAGATAAAAGTTGTGAAAGATAATATTGAGCGAGTTGGGTATTGTAGGTCTGAGAAAGAAGGTTTGGATTTCATCATAAGCGTGATGGAAGAACCTTGGAAGGTTTTCAGTACGGAGTTACAGATTATCAGTTTTTTAAGATTTCTCTGGCTGCTTGAAAGTGGAAGGAATCTAAGCTGAGAGAACAGGTAAGAGGCTACCAAAAGCCCCAGTTGAAATAGTCATGGTTTGTATCACTGTAGTGGCTATGGAAGTGATAAGAAATGGTTAGTATCAAGATAGATTTTGAAGGTATTTTAAATAGAAATGGATTAAGTGTGCCTGGGGTGGCTCAGTCAGTTAAGCGTCCGACTCTTGGCTTCAGCTCAGGTCATGATCTCATGGTCCTGTGACTCAGCCCAGAGTTGGACTCTGTGCACAATAGGGAGTCTGAGATTCTCTTCCTCTTCTCCTCCCCTGCGCTCTGTGTCTCTAAAATAAATACATAGTTTTTTTTTTTTAAGATTTTATTTATTTATTTGACAGAGAGAGAGACAGCGAGAGAGGGACCACAAGCAGGGCGAGTAGGAAAGGGAGAAGCAGGCTTCCTGCTGAGCAGGGAGCCTGATGCGGGGCTCCATCCCAGGGCCCCAGGATCATGACCTGAGCCAAACACAGACGCTTAAAGACTGAGCTACCTGGGCACCCCATAAGTACATAAATCTTAAAAAAATAGAAATGGATTGTATGTGTAGCTCAACATATATAAAGAATTACTAATTACTAATTTCTAATTTCTTGACATGTGCAACTTTATAAATGGTGATGCTATTTATAAATAGTGGAGAAAATTAAGGAAAGGTATAACCATTGATCTGTATCTCTAATAGAACATAAATTCAGTTAGGGTGGGGCCCTGACTTATTCTTCTTTCTATTTTCTAGCACAGTGCTCATCAAAAGTAGGCTTTTAATAAAAAATAATCATCCCTGAATCTTAATCAACAAATAGCTATTGTGACTATTTTTATTCCTATAATTTTTCAGCCTACGTTCACTCAGCAGATATAATGGAGTGTGCTAAATGCTGTGAAGCAATGAGAATACATTAATGAATAAAATAGATACCACAAGTTTATATTCTAATTAGATGATTTATACAAAAAATTAATAAATAAAATATATAATAGATTGTGATATATGTGGCAGAAAAATTAAGTAGAAAAAGCCAGTTGAGGTGAGAGGGACTTTACAAATTTACAGAATCTACGAAAGCCCTGAGTAGCAGTATGCTTTGCATGTTTTAGCAACAGCAAAAGGCCAGTGTGGCTGGATCAGAGTGGAAGAGATGAAGTAGTTGGCCATGAATTCCAAGTGGTAAGGAGAGTCCAGATTATGTAGAGCAATATTGACAATTTTAAGAATTTTATCTTTTTTTAAAAAATATTTTATTTATTTACTTGACAGAGAGAGAGAGAGAGATTACAAGTAGGCAGAGAGTCAGGTAGAGAGAGGAGGAAACAGGCTCCCTGCTGAGCAGGCAGACCAATTCGGGCCTCCATCCCAGGACCCTGAGATCATGCCCCGAGCTGAAGGCAGAGGCTTCAACCCACTGAGCCACCCAGGCACCCCTTGGAAGCCATTTGAATGAGGAAGGAGTGAGCAGCTCTACATAAAATACTGATAGTTTAGTTCACAATAAGATTTATGATCCAGGCTTGCACACTTCTGAGAGTGAAACAGATCACTATTAATTACTTCTAAACAATAGACACAAACCAGTGCTGTTCTAGGTAAACTGAGATGTATGGTCATGAAATGATGTTTCAAATATGAAGAAGACTGAGAAATGATCATTACATTTAGCGATGTGTAGGGCTTAATGACCTTGAACAAACGCTTTGATAGAGTTTTAGGATTAAAAGTCTGATTGAGGGGACGCCTGGGTGGCTCAGTGGGTTAGGGCCTCTGCCTTCGGCTCAGGTCATGATCTCAGGGTCCTGGGATCAAGCCCCGCATCGGGCTCTTTGCTCAGCAGGGAGCCTGCTTCCTCCTCTCTCTCTCTGCCTGCCTCCCTGCCAACTTGTGATCTCTCTCTCTCTCTCTGTCAAATAAATAAATAAAATCTTAAAAAAAAAAGTCTGATTGAATAGTTTCAAGAGAGAATGGGAGGAAGGAAACTGGAAATAGTAAGAATTGGGCGCCTGGGTGGCTCAGTGGGGAGCCTGCTTCCCCCTCTCTCTCTCTGCCTGCCTCTCTGCCTCCTTGTGATCTCTGTCCCTCTGTGAAATAAATAAATAAAATATTAAAAAAAAAAGAAATAGTAAGAATAAACAAATCATTGGAAAGATTTACTATAAAGAAAAAAAGTGAGGTGGAACCAGAAGAGGTTATAAGAGTCAAAAGAATTTTTTTAATCGTGATAAAATATATATGCTATTACCATTTTAATAATTTTAACTGTAAAATTGAGTGGCAATGAGAGCATTCATATTTTTGTGGAACCCATGACTACCATCGATCTCCAGAATTTTTTCATCTCCTTTTTTTTTTTAAAGAATTTATTTATCTATTTGACAGAGAGAGAGAGCACAAATAGGCAGAGCAGCATGCAGAGGGAGAGGGAAAAGCAGGCTCTTGGAACAGAGAGCCTGATGGCGGGCCTCGATCCCAGGACCGTGGGGTCATGACCTGAGCCAAAACCAGATGCTTAACCGACTGAGCCCCCCAAGTGCCCCATTTTTCATCTTCTGAAACTGAAACTCTACCCATTAAACAACAATTCCCTGGTTTTCCCCCCTCAGCCCCTGCTAAACACCATTCTACTTTCTGTGTCTGTAAATCTGACTGCTCTAAGTACCTCATGTAAGTGGAATCATATAGTATTTTTTTGTGACTGGATTATTTCACTTAGTTTGTGTCTTTAAGATTCATTCATGTTGGAGCATGTGCCAGAATTTTTAAGACTGAATAATATTTCATTTTTGTGTATGTAAAGATCACATTTTGTTTATCATTCGTTTTCTGTGGACACTTGAAGTACTTCTGCCTTTTGGCTATTGTAAATAATGCTTCTGTGAACATAGTTATACAAATATCTATTTGAGTCCCTGATTTCAATTCTTTTCTTATATACTATTTTTTTAAGACAAAAGAAATCTAATGTTTGCAGGTTTTCTATAGTCTTCTTGGGCCTACAGAATTTGAAAAAGAGATTAATGATTTGTCTCTATTATACAAACTTAAATTAGCAATCAATCTTAAGTACTTTAAATCAACAAAGTACCTTGGGATACTAGGAAGCTAGAGGCATATTCTGTATGTGATAACAAAGCATCCTTGTTATACTTTCCAGGTCTGTCTGATTATTTAGGGACTTTGATTTAGAATCAGAATGGGAATAGTGTAAATTGTATAAACCAGTAAAAACCAACTTTGGCAATGTTAACATCTGATTCTTTTATTATGTTTGTTGCTCTGCCTCTTTTTTGTTTTATTTGGCTTTGGTATTTTCAAAATTATCATCTGAAGTTTGATGATATTTACTGTATTTGAGTCTCAGACTTTTAACTTTCAGTTGAACCACAACAATGACTGGATACATATCTGTGAATATATCATAAAACACAAGTACAGGATTAACAAATAGAATGACTCCCAGAGCATACTTTAGCAAATAGTGTAAACAGAACATTTGCAGGATTTTTACAGCAATGGCAACCTACCTAAATTGATGTATATGTATATATATAAATCTGTCCCAATGCTAATTGCTATGATAATTGTCTGCCACTAGAAGCTGACTCTTTTCTAATTAGCCTTTAGCCCTTTCTTGCCAATGTCATCAGTTAGACTCTGCAACATTATAATTCATTACAAAAGAACACAGCCATCACAGAATTCTGACATCTTGAAATTGTTCAGGGCAAGGTGGTTGATTGAAGAAGGGTAAATTTTGACCAAGTTTATGTCCCTGCTATGCACAAAGTTCTGCCAATTCTGGAACTGTACATTAACAGGAGAAAGTTTGAGTTATTGGATCATAACATGATCTTGTTCCAAAGTCTTTGGACAAAGGGTCACTTTTACTTAAAAAGAACTCTTCCTTTTTACCTCCGGTCAATCATTAATTTCACAAGGAAACCTCTTACTGTATTATGTGTCAGCTCCCTCTACCATAATGTTATAGCACGATGTAGCATTCTCCCTAGTGCTTATTATCATTGTAATTAAAAAATTTTAAGGATTTTATTTATTTGTCAAAGAAAGAGTGAGTGAGCATGAACACAGCAGTGGGGAGGGACAAAGGCAGAGGCAGAGGGAGAAGCAGACTCCCTGCTGAACAAGGAGCCTGATACAGGAGTCTATCCCAGGATGCTGGGATCGTGACCTGAGCCAAAGGCAGATACTTAACCCACTGAGCCACCCAGGCATCCCTATCATTGTAATTTTTTAATGACTATTTTTTTTATTTGCCCCAGGGATACAGGTCTGTGAATCATCAGGCTTACACCTTTCACAGCACTCACCATAGCACAAACCCTCTCCAGTGTGCATAACCCATCCACCCTATCCCTACCCTCCCACCCCCAGTAACCCTCAGTTTGTTTCGTGAGGTTAAGAGTCTCTTATGGTTTGTCTTCTTCCCGATCCCATCTTGTTTCTTTAATAACTATTTGAATAACATCTGTCTCATCTATGAAACTGTCAGCTCTCTGTTGATAGGGATTCTGCCTCTTTACATCACTGCTGTATCCCTGCTTCCTTGCACAGAGTGTGACACTATAGTAGGCACTCAGAAAATTTGTCTGATTAATTAGTGAGTGAATGAATGAATGATAAAGACATATGAAGGGAATTTTTAAAAATATGTGTTTTATGTGAATATAATGTATTATATAGGCTTCTAATTAGGGAAGGATAGTATGGGTTAAGGAATTGTTTGTTTCTTCAGAATTTCAAGTAAGAGTTGAACAATAAGAATTTCAGAGCTGTGGGGCACCTGGGTGGCTAAGTCATTTGGGTGTTAGACTCTTTTCTGCTCAGGTCATGATCTCAGGGTCATGGGATTGAGCCCTGAGTTGGGCTCAGCACTTGGTAGAGAGTCTGCTTGAGATTCCCTCTTTTCCTGTCCCTTTGCCCTTCGTCCTGCACTTACCCCTCCCCCCCAACCTAAAATAAATAAAATCTTTAAAAAAAAATTTCAGAGCTGTTATCAAGTTTCTGTTTCATCGCTTTGAATTGAAACTTTGGAACTGTGAAACACAGAAAGACCATTGATAGGCAGGTATTTCTCAAGAGAAGACTAGAAATCAAAAACCCATAAATAGAATTGCTGTGTTCTTACTAAGCTGCTAATTTGGGCCAACTGATAAGTGTTATTTTACCCATAACACCTTAAAGTTTATATAGCCAAGATTACTTTAGAGTTCCACACATTTCATTGTATTCTAGTTCTCTCATATTTAATCCCTATGAATAGCTGTAATTGGACAGAATAATTTACTTCATGACCATCTGGGATAAATGGAAGTTTATTGATTTATTATTAGAAGTTAGAATAAGCAATTATTTGGTATTTCTGTGCACCCAGTACTGACCTAGGTATTTTACATTTATTTTTTAGTTTTAAGATATTTTATATTTCATTCGAACTAAGCAAGAAGAGAATCTGTTATTTTGCAGGCTGTGGAAATCTCACTCTGCTATATACTGTCAAGTTTAAGTAGATTTACTATTATTATCACAGCTAACTGATGTGTCCCAGCTGACCTCACATGTTCTCCCAATGAAGAATGGTCATATTAAAAGCTTTGATCTTTCTATGAAAAATGACACTTCTATAACCATCACTATCCACATAGACTAAGTGACAAAAAGGACAGAGTGGCCAGTGGTCATATCCACATTATACACTTTAAAACTGTACTTTGGTCTATGGCTGCTGCTGCTGCTATTTGTAAAATACAGCTCTGCTTGAATCTTTGCTTCGTAGTCACAAAGCCTGCCAGACTCCTTTGATCACAAAGCCACCCCATGCTTACAGTCATGTTCCAAGTTGGTCTGTCTGCTTCTCTTCTTTCTAAGCAGTGGTATTAGAGGTTGTGGTTCAGCATGTGTATAAAGTATTTCTTCTGCCTCCTCTGTTTGCAACTACTCCACCTCAGGTCTCCATCCAGCAGTGGCTTGGACTCAGTAGAGTCTCTACAAATGCCCTGTATATGCAGAAATATCAAGCTGAGAACAATATAGGTTTTTTTTGTCACAGTGAATACATATAATTTTACTGTATTTTGTATATATTTATATAATTGTGTAGTATGGTTTACAGTTTACTCAGTTTATATTTTCAGTACTGTATTCCACCACAATACTGAGAAAAGTTTACTGACCTATGGTAAAGTTGTGTTTTTCAACATTTTTTAATCCTGTTTCCATATAAAATTCACTCTGAAATACGATTAGCATCCATCTTTAATAAGTATTGATCACTGTAAAGCCAGTCTCATTTTTTCCTTAAAATAAAACCAATTTCCAATTAAACTATTAACTGAAAAGGACAAATATAAAAGATAGTGAGCTATTTTTCATTAAATGATAAGAGATTATTTTGTATAACTATAATTTTGCCCTCTTAGATCTACTTTCAAATTGATTAATTTATTACAGAGAGGCTGAATTTCAGTTGATAACCATCTCAGATCCTGGCAATTGTAATAAAATGGATTCCAAAAAATTAAGAAGTCCAATGATGTACCTAATAATGGGTTGATTCTCTATGGATAGTTTGGAATTCTTTGGCTAATTGTTGAGAGTATTTCACATTGAGAGTTGAGAGTATTCTCCTTAAAATCTACCTTGGGTATTGTAGAATTATAATTATATAAAGGGTACAGTATAACCATTTTATTATTTATGCAATGCATATTTATTGTGTGCCAACTATGTATAAAGCGTTATTCTAAATGCTTGGATACATCCTGTGATTAACGACGAAAGAAGAATAGTGCTCCTTTGCTTGTTGATATTCTCTACATTTTGTGACTTTCAATGAAGGCAAATTGTTTTAATACTAGTTATCACATTTTTCACTTCATTTGTCAGGTTGATTAAAATTTTTACATGGAAAGAAGATTTTAAAAAAAATTGAATTCCAGGCAGCCTCATTGCAGGATAATATTGTAGACCCAGAACCACTGAATTTTGCCTTCCTTAAATCATGGCATGTTATGTTTTTGCTAGAACATTATAGTTCTCAGATGCCTATAGAAAGAAAAGTCACAGAGGCTTGTAGTTGTTATCTGTTTTTTATATCTCAAATTATTTTATTTGAAAATAATGTGGATGAAATACTTAAAGTATGTTCCAGAAAATCAACTGCTCCTAAAAGGAAAGACTGGTTAGTACTTTTGTTTTGATAAATTGTATTTTATAATGAGATACAGTTTCCCTTATAATTTTTGACCTTTGGCTTATTCTATCATCCACATTTTATTAGATATTCTTTATTGTATAACTATTCTTAGAATTGTAGGAAAAGTCTAGTAATTACTTCATCAAATGCTCAAGATAACCAACACCTTTATTTCTATGGGGTCATTAAAACAAAACATTTTTAGTAGTAGGCAACTAATGATTTTCAGGTTTGACACAGAGTTGACCCATCTCCTCTAGTAACAGCATCCCTATCGTTTCAAATTACAATCAGTTCAAAATATCATTTTAATGATATCAGATTGGAAGAGAGCCCTGTGCAGTTTGACAGCTGTGCTCTATATTTAAGCTCAGTTAAAGCTCACTTGAAAGCAGCATGTCTTTGTAGTCATGAAGCTTCTTAATGCTGTGACATGTCTGTGATTCTGTGCATCAATCATGGTGGCAGAAAGCCGTATTCCTCCTTAAGAGGAAACACTATGGAAGCAGGCAATGAAATGAGTATTGTCATGTGTCTGTTGCTGTGCAACCTTCCCAAAGTTTAAATTACTCTCTTAGTTCCCATTTCTGACATTCCCCTTTCTTTCTACCCTTCCCAGCAATATTGTCAACTCTTGTTTCTTTGTCAGGTTGCCACTAAGTATTCCCCTTCTTGGGGTCTTACTATTCATAAAAATAGAATCACAGATCTTTATTCTCATTTTAAGGATATGACTAATAAACATCATGACAGGGGAATAAGAAATTATACAGAGGGATAGTTACATACATTCAAGATACATTTCACTTTTTATATTCTTGTTCTTGTTTTGTTTAACTGACTCCTTTGCTACATGCTGGATGGAAGCCTCTTAGGCTTACCTACCTTTTCATCTTTCCAAAGACAGATTCGTCGTGTGGTGCTGCCTATTTCCAAGCTCCACTCTCCAGCTGAATCCCTTGGCAAGATGGTTCCTTCTCTTATAGAAAATAGTCCTCAAGGTGAATTTAAAATGAAACAGTAGGAAAAGAATTAGTATCTCCTGCTTTGTTTGAGCCTTTTGCTTGTTTCCTTTATTCATTTAATAACTCATTTATGACTCAGGATATTTATTTATATTTTCTTTCATCATATTTATTGAAAGTTGGTAAACAAAAAAGGTACTGCCCATACTTTTGAGGATCTCACAATATCTTGTAAATAAAAGACTTGGAAAACTTTTTTATACTTTAGATATTCTTTTGTTTGCTTGTGTGTGTGATAACAAAGAATATTAAAATCTTTCAACTATATTGTCTTCATATATTGTTTTCCATGTAATATGTGAAAAAAAAAAGTCTTAAACATTTGAAATACAGATAAGTAGTACCTGAGTTTTATTCAAGGGACTATGTAATTAGTCAGCTACATGAGATAATAGTTCTTACCTCAAGTTTTCCACAGTTGGAATATTGGATTTTTAAAAATTTGTGGAAACATATGAAAATGCCTTCAGGGAAATATTACAAATAAATCACACTCGGTCTTGCATCATTTAGTGCCACTATGTGGAGACCCAAATTTTGTGTCCCTGTCTATAAATCACTCTATAGTTTTGAAGTATGTCAGAAATGAATAACATTTTTCAGACAGGCAAAAAGAAGTCTTATGATGCAATACAAAAGATTTTATTTGTATATTTTTTAATTTTTAAATGAATTTTTATTCAAATATGATTAACATACAGTGTTACATTAGTTTCAGATGTACAATGTAATGATTTAACATTTATATATGTTTCTCAGGGCTCATTAAGGTAATTATACTATTAATCCCCCATCCCACCTCTTATCCCACTTATCAGCTCTCTGGCAAACACTAGTTTGTTCTCTGTATTTAAGAGTTTGTTTTTTTGTTTGTCTCTTTTTTTCTTGGTTGATTTTTTTTTTAAATTCCACATATATGGTATTTGTCTTTCTCTAACGTACTTTACATTAACGTTATACCCTCTAGGTCCATCCATGTTGTTGCAAATGGCAAGATTGTATTCTTTTTTATGATTGAGTAATATTCCATTTTATTTTATTTTATTTTTAACATTTTATTTATTTATGTGTGTGTGTGAGAGAGAGAGAGAGTGAACAAGTGAGAGCATGAGAGGGGAGAAGGTCAGAGGGAGAAGCAGACTCCCTGTGGTGCTGGGAGCCTGATGTGAGACTCAATCCCAGGACTCCGGGATTATGACCTGAGCCGAAGGCAGTTGCTTAACCAACTGAGCCACTCAGGTGCCCAATATTCCATTTTGTACACACACACCCACACACATCTTACTCATCCATTTCTCTATTCCTGTGAATACACTTAGTTTGCTTCTGTATCTTGGCTATTATAAATAAAGGTACAATAAACACAGGAGTGTATATACCTTTTTAAATTAGTATTTCTGTTTTTTGGAGAGGTAAATACCCAGTAGTGGAATTACTGGATTATGTGGTAATTCTGTTTTTAATTTTTTGAGGAACCTCCACACTGTTTTCCACAGCGGTTGCACCAACTTGCATTCCTACCAATGGTGCACAGGGGTTCCTTTTTCTCTGCTTCCTTGGCACACTTGTTATTTCTTGTGTTTTTGATTTTAACCATTCAGATGGGTCATTCTAATTTTCATTTCCCCGATGATGAGTGATGTTGAATATCTTTTCATGTATCTGTTGGCTATCTGTATATAGTCTTTGGAAAAAGGTCTATTCAGGTCCTCTGCCTAAATTTTAATTGGATTTTTGGTGTTGAGTTGTATAGGTTCTTCATATATTTTGGATATTAATCCCTTATCAGATATATCAGTTGCTAATATCTTCTCCCATTCAGAAGGTTGCCTTTTTGTTTTGTTGATGTATCCTTCACTGTGCAAACACTTTTTATTTCAGGTTTGAAATAAAAAGTCTTTTGGGGAAAAATACATTTACTTAAGTCCTATGAAATTTTTTGACACCGGCTTTTTTTTCTTTTTTCCTAATACAATGGAAACAGAAGCCCAGAATCCGAAACTAAAGGCAGTCTATGACTATGTGACATTGGAAAAGAAAAGAAGTTCAAACTCTGGGATAGAGGGAAGGGAAATATGTATCTTCTAAAAAATGTGCTAAATTTAATCTTGCTTTAGTTTGATTTAGTTACTATTGTAATTAATTTTTATATGAAAATAAAAACTATGGGATGCCTGGGTAGCTCAGTCAGTTAAGTGGCTGCCTTTGGCTCAGGTCATGATCCCAGGGTCCTGGGATCAAGTCCCACATTGGACTCCTGGCTAGGCAGAGAGCCTGCTTCTCCCTCTGCCTGCTTCTCGTCCTGCTTGTTCTCTCACTCTCTCTCTCTCTCTGACAAATAAATAAATAAAATCTTTTTAAAAAATCAGTTGCAGGGCACCTGGGTGGCTCAGTGGGTTAAAGACGCTGCCTTCGGCTCAGGTCATGATCCCAGGGTCCTGGGATCGAGGCCCACATCAATCTCTGCTCAGCAGGGAGCCTGCTTCCTCCTCTCTCCTCTCTCTCTGCCTGCCTCTCTGCCTACTTGTAATCTCTCTCTCTCTGTGTCAAATGAATAAATAAAATCTAAAAAAAAATCAGTTGCAGCTTGGGATTACATGAATTTAAAAAGTGATCAAATCCAAGTTTGAGAAGCATTTCCTAAAGGCACCAAAGAAAATAGCCATCTAATTTGTAAGAATCTACTTTGCTAAGGAAACAATTCTGCCCACGGGTTATTGGGTTATTGTGAGATAGATTTTGTCATTTTAGCTTCAGGTGTTTACCTGCTGTGATATCTAAAAATTGTAACCAAAAGTACTTTGAAGTATTTTATATTTCAAAGTTTTAAGAACTTAAGTATCACAAATAATTTATCTGAAAAACTCATGCTTATGGGCAATATAGAAAGGAACAAATAAAGAAACAAGAGATCACACACACACACACACACACACACACACACACACACACACAGAGAAATCACACACCCACACACCCCTATATAGAAAGGCCTTAGACTACTAATTCCATGAACTAGAGCTCATGTAGTGTATAGACATGAATGTCCTACAGTTCCAAGATCTACAGTTGGCTACCTGAAGACCCTTGAGAGCCAATGATATGTGTTCTAGCCTTTGCCTGAGTCTGAAGGCAGACCAATGTCCCAGTTCAAAGACAGTCTGAGAGAGAGAGTTAATCCTCTTACTCAGCTTTTGTTCTATTCAGGCTTTCAACAGATTGAATGAGGCCTACTCACTTTGGAAAAAGCAATCTGCTTTACTCTGTTTGCTGATTAAAACATTGAATTTTATCTAGAAACACTGTCATACACACATCTGGAATAAAGTTTAACCAAATACATGGGCTCCTCATGGGCAAATTAAGTGGATAAAGTTAACTACCACATGCAACTTGTCAAAGGAGAACACACAGTCAAAAAATAAATATATTAAATGTTTAAAGTCAAGAAATGCAAAGAGAGCATGTTAGAGACAATTACTGAGCTACGGGCCAATATAGTAATTGCTATTAATAAGTAACAAAAACCAGTTCTATTCTTTTCAGGACAGTGAATAATATTTTTAGAACAAAAATTATCTCAAAAGTTTAAGTTATTTAGTTTAATATTTAAAGTGATACATTTTATTTACAGAAAAGTGAATTTTCCCAGTCAAGAGTAGACAATCTATATATTATTTGGAAGAATTCAGGTACAAATGTGAAAAAGAAAAAAATTCTCTGAAACTATGCTTCCCATTACTATTGAAATGCTCTAGTTGCTTTAAATGGAAGTGGATAATTTTTGATATATATGATTGATTAACACAAACATAAAAATTTAAAAATATAAAAGAAGATCTAATATGTATTTTAGATCTGCTAGATGTGGATTATGTAAAAAAAATGCTGAAACAGATTTGCAAAAATCAATGCATTATTAAAATGCTCAGAAATCACCGCTATTACTTGCTAAAGTCTGTGTCATAGGATTCATTTATTCACAGAGCCATTTATTGAATACATTTTTTATTTGACAAATACTGTGTTAATTGGCTAGAGATCCAAAATCGGGCAAAATTTCCTGAAGGAGATGACACTTGAGCTCATCTTTAAAGATCAGTGTTTATAGGTGAAGAATCATATTGGTTATATCATTGTTATATAGGTATTATATAGTGTTATATAATAAGTGTTATATAGATGAAGTGTTAGATGAAGAATCACATTGGTTATTTCATTTCTTGTAGAGATGACATTATAAACAAAGACATGAATGTGAGAATCAGTGTGAAATATTCATGTGGCTGTATATGACAGGCAATACAAGCATATTAGTGTTCTCAGATTGATGAGAATAGAGAGACAGATAACAGATTGTGAAGTGCTCTATAAAATATATTAATTTATTATTATTGAGTAATTACCATATGCTGGGCACTATTCTAGGCGTTTTGGAAGTAATAGTAAGCAAAAGAAATCAAGGTCCCTGCCCTAATCAACTTATATTTTATGTTAGAAGATGGCCAGTACTTTGTAGAGAAAAAAAAAAGTAGAGTAAGGTAAAGATGATCATCTGTGTGGCAGATAGAGAGGCTGGTGGCAGTATTATGCACAGTAGTAAGAGTAGGCATCATTGAAGTGCTATTTAAGCAAAATCCTGAAGAAGGTGAAGGAGATAGCCAAGCAGAAATTTGGGAAAAGAGAATGTCATAGACAGGGAAGAGAAAGAGCACATATCCTAAGGCTGAATTGTGCCTGGAAGGTTTAAGGAACAGCAGCGAGCCAGGGCAGACACCACTGTAGCGAATAAAGAAGAAAGTAATAGGAGAGGAGTACAGACAGTAGCAAGAACTTACTGAGTTTTATAGGCCATTGTAAGGGCTTTCACTCTTACTCTGAGTGAAATGGGAAACCTTTAAAGGGCTTTAGGCAGAGGAGAAAAGATCTGAGATCTGACACAGATTATACAACTGTCATTCCAGCTGCTGAGATGTGAATAAATGTAAGGAGCAAGGGTGGATGTAGGAACACTTCCAATAAAGCTATTGATACACTCTGAGCAGGAGCTGATAGTGGTTCAAGCAAAGGTGTTAATAGTGGATGTAGTGAGAAAAAGTCAAGTTATTCATGTGTTTTGAAGGTCGAGCCCAAAGGATTTCCTTATGCATTGAATGTAGGATCAGAACAAGAAGAAGGACTCAAGAAGAACACCAGGTTTTTTTAATCAGAGAAATTGGGAGGAAGGAGCTTTTATCAAATGGGATGGAACAAAAACAGAAATGGCACAGGTTTTCAGAGAAAAGTCAGGAATTCAGTTCTGGACCTAGTAAATTGGTGATGTTTATTAGAAAACCAAATAGAGGGGGAAACTAGTGATTTTTCAGACATTTGAGTTGTACTCTTAAACAGTGGAGAATCACTGGAAGACTTCGGATAGGGAGAAATACAGTCAATTGTGTGCTTAATTAGGTGGAGGATTGATATGGAAGGGAAAAAAAAGCCTGAAATTAGGGGTACCGGATAGTAGTTGCTTGCAAATGTCCACCAAGACAGTTTGTGGGAAAAAATGATGAATGTTATAAAGATAGAGAGTACTGGATGATTTGAAAAGTATTTCAGACATAAAAATCAGGACAATACTTGTGTGCCTGTGAGTATCTTAGAAGGAAGAGTAAGATGTGTTTTTCTAAATTTATTGTCATATTAAATATAACTGACATCTGAAATAAAGAATAAAGAAGAGAAGCATGTTTAGGAGGGAGAAATTCAAATTCAATTTTTACCTTTTATAATTTCAATTCATGTGGTATATTTAGGTGTAGATAAATTGAAGGATATCCAGTAGGCATTCCTGGAGGATGTCTAAGCAGAATGCAAAAATTAGGGAGAAAACAGCATTAATGTTAAAATTGAGACCATGAGGATGGGTGAGAGCATGATGGAGAGGTGAAAATGGAATATTCTCAAAATATAAAACAAATGAATGAAAGTATTTGAGATTTATGTAAAGGAAGAGAGACACATGATAGATTTTAGACTGGTTATAACAAGGACAGTCATGAGTCAATAAGGGAATTTAAAAGTTTCAAGGGGTGCCTCGGTGGCTCAGTGGGTTAAGCCTCTGCCTTCAGCTCAGGTCATGATCCCAGGGTCCTGGGATCAAGTCCCACATTGGGCTCTCTGCTCGGTGGAACATCTGCTTCCCCCTCTCTCTGCCTTCCTCTCAGCCTACTTGTGATCTCTCTCTCTGTGTCAAATAAATAGATAAAATCTTTAAAAATAAAAAAATAAGTTTCAAAAATGTCATTTACACACAATCACACTTTGTAAAATACTACACTGTGCACTAGAAATGAGAAAGTTGATGACCACTGTGACGGCAGGTGAAGGTAGAGGATTGCAGGAGTGGGCTAGGCATAAAGGGTCAGACTGAAATGCACCAATTGAAAGACAGTGATTGTCAGAGTGGGTCTAGAAAATGGACCCAACTATAAATGGTCAACAAAAAACATTTTAAACTAAATGAGAATGAAAACAAATTTCTCAAAATGTGTTAAAATAGGGTGCCTTGGTGGCTAAGTGGGTTAAAGCCTCTGCCTTTGGCTCAGGTCATGATCTCAGGGTCCTGGGATTGAGGCCCGTATTGGGCTCCCTGCTCAGCAGGGAACCTGCTTCCTTCTCTCTCCCTGCCTACTTGTGATCTCTCTCTCTCTCTCTCTCTCTCTCTCTCTCTCTGTCAAATAAATAAATAAAACCTTTAAAAATGTGTTAAAATATAGTGACGATAGTGCTTAGATGGAAATTTGTAGCTTTGAATGCATGTATTAGAAAAGAAGAAAGATCTAAAATCAATACTGTAAGCTGCCATCTTAGGAAATTAGGAAAAGAAGAGCAAATTAATTCTGAAGTTAGCAGATGAAAAGAAATAATAAGAATTGGAGAAAACAAAACAAAACCAAAAAAAAAAAAAACAAAGAAAATCCAGAAGAATGAATAACTGAATGTTAAAACAAAGCCATTAACATAAAAAGTAAAAAAAAATTGGAGGAGAAATCAGTGAAATTGAAAAGAGGAAATAAGTAGAGAAAATCAACAAAACCAAAGCTAGTTCTTTGAGAAGATCAGTAATATTGGTAAGTCTCCACTATGCTAAGAAAAAAAAAAGAGAGGACAAAAATCACTGTATCAGATATTAAAGAGGGGCTATCATTACAGATCCCATGGACATTAAAAGGATAATAAAAGAATACTATGAAAAATTCTATGTCTAAAAGTTTAATAATCTTCATGAATTAGACCTATTTCTTGAAAGACACAATCTGCCAAAACACACAAGAAGAAATAGATTAAGTAAACCTGTATTTGTTAAAGAAATTGAGTCAATATTGTATAATCTTCCAAAATAGAAAGCACCAGGCCAAGATAGGTTGAATTCTACCATATTCCATATTTAAGGAAGAAATTATACTAATACTTTACAATCTCTTTCAGAGGATTGAAGCAGAGAGAATACTTCCAAACTCATTCTGTGAGGCCAATATTATCCTAATACCAAAACCAAACAAAATATAACACAAGAAAACTACAGACCAATATCTCTTATGAACATAAAAGCAAAAACTCTCAAGAGGAAATTAGCAAATCAAATCCAACAGTGTATATAAAAATCATACACGGGCGCCTGGGTGGCTCAGTGGGTTAAAGCCTCTGCTTTCAGCTCAGGTCATGATCTCAGGGTTCTGGGATCGAGGCCCACATCGGGCTCCCTGCTCAGTGGGGAGCCTGCTTCCCCCACTCTCTCTCTGCCTGCCTCTCTGCCTCCTTGTGATCTCTCTCCCTCTGTGAAATAAATAAATAAAGTCTTAAAAAAAATTATACACTATGACCAAGTAGGATTTGTCCCAGGTTTGCAAGGCTTGTTCAACATTTAAAAATCAGTTAATGTAATCCATCACATCAACACACTAAAGAAGAAAAATTACACAGTCATATCAACAGATAGAGAAAGGTATTTAACAAAGTTGAATATCTATCCATAATAAAACCTCTCAGTAAATGATAGAGCAGAGGGGGAACTTTCTTAACCTGATAAAGATAATAAACAAAAAAAACCCTTACAACTATGGTGAGAAACTCAAAACTTTAGAATGTGTACAGACAANAAAAAAAATTATACACTATGACCAGGTAGGATTTGTCCCAGGTTTGCAAGGCTTGTTCAACATTTAAAAATCAGTTAATGTAATCCATCACATCAACACACTAAAGAAGAAAAATTACACAGTCATATCAACAGATAGAGAAAGGTATTTAACAAAGTTGAATATCTATCCATAATAAAACCTCTCAGTAAATGATAGAGCAGAGGGGGAACTTTCTTAACCTGATAAAGATAATAAACAAAAAAAACCCTTACAACTATGGTGAGAAACTCAAAACTTTAGAATGTGTACAGACAAGGATGTTGCCTCTCACCTCTTTTTTTCAACATTTTACTGGAAGTCCTTACTAATCAATAAGACAAGATAAGGAAATAAAAGTATGCACATTGGGAAGGAAGACAAAAAAACTGTCTGTTCACAGATGATATGATTGTCTATATAGAAAATCTGAAAAAAAATAGACAAAAAACTCCTGGAATGAACACATGATTGTGGCAAGGTTGCAGGATACAAACTTAATACACAAAAGCCAATTGCTTTCTTATATACTTACAATTAAGAAGTGGAATTTGATATTAAAAACAGTACTATGTTCTTAGTACCCTCAAATAATAAAATACTTAGGTATATATCTAACAAAAATATGTATAAGATCTATAAATGGAAAGCTACAAAATTCAGATTAAAAAATCAAAGAAGTAAATAAATGGAGAGATATTTTGGTATGGGAGAAATATTTGTTTATGGGTAGAAAGTCTCAATATCTTCAGGATGACAGTTCTTCCCAAAATGACAGATGAAATGAAATTCCAACCAAAATCTCAGCAAGCTATCCTACGGATGTTGACAAACTGATTCTAAAGTTTATACAGAAAGGCAAAAGATCCAGAATAACCAGCACAATTTTGAAGAAGAACAAAGTTGGAAGACTGACACTATCTGACTTCAAGATTTATTATAAAAATATAAATTAAAACAGTGTGTTACTGGTGAAAGAAAATAAATAGATCACTGAAACAAAGTAGAACACCTGGAAATGTGTGTGTGTGTGTGTGTGTGTGTGTGTAAATATATGTATTTATACACACACACACACACAGATTCATACCTAATATTTGAAAACAGAGTAAAAGCAATGTAGTAAAAAACAGATAGTCTCTTCAATAAATGGTGCTAAAACAACTGGACATCCATTTGCAAAAAAAAAAAAAGATACAGATGTTACACCCTTCACAAAAATTAACTCAAAATGAGTCATAGACCTAAATAGAAAATGCAAACTACAGAAGTCCTAGAAGCCAGCATTAGAGAAAACCTAGATGGCCTTGGGTATGATGATGATGTCTTTTTTATATATAATGCCAAAGGTATAATCCATGAAAGAAATAATTGATAAGCTGGAGTCATTAAAATTAAGAACTTTTGTTCATTTTGCTTGTTTCATTTGTTTTATCTTTGAATATCAATGTCAGGAGAATGTGAATACAAGCCATAGACTGGGAGAAAAGATTTGCAAAAGACACATTGAATAAAGGACTGTTACTAAAATATACACAGAACTCTTAAAGCTAAACAATAAGAATGCACATATCCTAATTAAAAATGTGCCAAATACTTAACAGACACCTCACCAAAGACATACAGGTGGATAATAAGCATATGGAAATATCTTCAACATTATATATATAATCAGGTAAAAACAAATTAATACGACAATGAAATATCACTGTATAGCTATCAGAATGGCCATAATCCAGAAAATTAACAACTCCAAATGCTAGTGAGGGTATAGAGGAGAAGGAATACTCATGCACTGATGTGTTTAAGCAAAACAGTACATCCATTTTGGAAGACAATTGGATGGTTTCTTACAAAACTAAACATACTTTCATACTATTCAGTTTTTATACTCCTTGCTCCCATAGGAGTTGAAAATTACAACCACACAAAATCTCCATATGAATATTTATAGTGGCTTTATTTATAATTGCCAAAACTTGGAAACAACCAAGATATCCTTTAGTAGGTGAATAGATAACTATCATTTATCCTGACATTGGAATATTATTCAGTGCTAAAATGAAATGACCAGCAACCCATGAAAATACATGGAGGAACCTAAAATGCACAATACTGGGTCAAAGAAGTGACCTAGAAGCCTGTAAGTGAAAAGGCTGCATACTTTATGACAACTATATGACATTCTGGAATTAGCAAAACTATGGGACAAGGAAAAGATCAGTTGTTGCCCACAGTGGCATATATGTGTGGTTGGCGGATGCAATAGGGAGATGAATAAGTGGAACATAAAGGATTTTTAAGTCAGTGAAAATATTGGATATAGTATTTTAATGATGGCTATATGTCATTATATATTTGTTCCTAATCCATGTAATGTACAATGTCAAGAGTGAACCCTATAGTAACTATGGACTTGGGGTGATTATGATGTGTCAATTTAGGTTCATCCTTGGTAACAAATGTACCTGCTGGTAACAAATGTAGCTGCTGGTTAGTGACGTTGGCTAATGGTGGTGGGGGGGAGCTATGTGTGTGTGGGAGCAGAGAATATATGAGTCTCTCTACCTTCTTATCAATTTTGTTGCCAACCTAAAACTGGCCTAAAAACAAACAATTAAAAAAGATGGACAGGAAGAGGTTACAGGGGAAAATGATACTGACAACAAAGGCTTAGAGAGTGGGAGTAAGAAAAGGAGACTACACTTTCAAGAACTACACTTGATCTTAGCCAAAAGTCTGAGAAGCGATACACTTTCAAGAACTAGTAAGTGGAAGGAAGAGATGAAACTGTAGGTTTTGGTTGTGGGGCAAAGAGAGAATCACTTTATGATCTAATAGCGTCACATGTCTCCCATTTTAGGAGGAGAGAATATGGGAAAGAAGTGAATTTGAACAATCTCCTATAGAAAGTGGGTAAGATGTGCTTAAAGTGGTATCTCAATGTAAACAGCAGAAAAGTTGGTGAGGATGAGCTTATATTCATATAAATTTGTAGATTAAGGGAAAGAAAATTAAGGAAGACTATGCATTATCACTATAGACTTCTCAATGAAGCACTCAAATTTGCCTTTTCTGGGAATCTAGGGTTGAGTACAAAGTTGGAATACCTGCAGAAGAAAATCAAGGGGCCTTGGGTGGCTTGGTCAGTTAAGTGACCTATTCTTGGTTTTGGCTCAGGTCATGACCTTGTAGTTGTGGGATTGAGCCCTGTGTCAGGCTCTGTGCTCAATGTGGAATCTGCTTCAGATTCTGTCTCTGGCTCTTTCTCTCTCTCTCAAATAAATAAATAAAATCTTTAAAAAAAGAAGAAATTAAAAAATAAATCCTAGACATAGGAAAGTAAAAGGTTAATGGGTGTATCAGTTTCCTTTTGCTGTAGTAACGAATTACAATAAATTTAGTGACAAACCCCCAGAATTTTAATATTTTATACTTCTATAGTTCTGAAGTCTGGCATGTGTCTCATTAGCTAAAATCAAGACATTAGCAGGCCTTTGTTCTTTTCTGTTCTAGGTGCTAGGGTGAAAATACTTTCTTGTCTTTTCCAGCTTCGAGATGCTGCCTGAATTCCTTGACTTATTATCCCTTTCTATCTTCAAAGTCAGCAATGGCTATATAACACTTTCTCACATCTCAGTACTTCACATTGACTCCTCTGTCTCCATCTTCCACATTTAAAGGACCCTCGTAATTATATTAGACACACCCAAATAATCAAGGATAATCTCCCTATCTTAAAGTCAACTGATTAACAATTTTAATTTAATCTGCTGCCTTAATTCCTCTTTGCTATGTAACCTAATACATTTATGGGTGCTGGGTATTAAGAGGTTGGCAAGTTTGTGAGGCCATCATTCTGCCTATCACAATGTCTGATGCTTAGGGTCGACCTGAATTTAGAGATTAGGAATTGAAATGATGCTAATCTCATAAATGGATACTTAAATACCACAATAAAGGGGTAGAGAAAGCCGGTTTTAACATGGATTCAGAGTTCAGATTTGTGTTTTGGTTAAAGGAAAGTACAGAAAAATTAGGAGAGAGTATGTTGCCTAATGAGCCATGGTGTCTAGTCCTTTTAGCAAAAGACACTAGAAAAGGAAAAGGCTGATAGACTGCAGGGGGTGGGAGTATGGGGTGGAAAATGAAGGAAAAAAGGAACTGGTGGTATCTGTGAGATGAAAAGTAGCTATGTTGTATTTAAGGAAGTGAAAGTCAGAAAAATAATATTAAGGAGTAAGCTATTTGAATTTAAGATCTCAGAGTTAGACTAGTTCAGGGTGATGAAAACTTCCAGGACATAATTATGGGAACAAAAAGTTAAAGAACAATGGGAATGATGGCCATTGAAATGGAAAAGTTTAAATATCTGTCAAGTGATAGTGTTGGATGGACCATTCAAAATATACCCTGAAGTCATCTGTGATGATAGCTGACCTTGCAGTAGAAAGATGATGAGACTGATAGTAATTCCTCAATCACTGAGGGAGAACTCTCAGAAAAGTAGTCAAATATGGAGGTACTTGTGGGAGAGGTACAGACTGACAACATGAGAAACAAAGAAGCAGGGATTTGTACTTGACTATAGATAAGAAATGACTGACCTGGAGACAGCTTAGGGAATCAGAAGAAAGCTTCCTCCACATCCTTACCCCAAAATACAGAAAAGAAATGAGAATAAGGAGCCTCTCCTGATAAAAGCTGCAGAAGTTGAAAACTTTGGGTTGAGTTATGTTATATTTAAGGCACAAAAGTAAAGATGCAGGGACATTTGTTTACCATAGAACAATATTTGAAAAGCCCCAATGGAAAGCTTTTCAAGGGAAGGCTGTATATATGTATTTGGGGTTTTATGGGAGCAAAGAGAAGAATCATGGGGCAGTATTCCATGCAGGAGAAGTTAAAGGAACTAAGCTATTGGCCTTTTTAAGTGATGACAAAGGATAGAAGTGATGATGAAGTTTTCAAAGGGAACATTATAATAAATTTACAATAGCATGAATGAAAGGAGAAGCCTTATTGATAGTAGGAAGTTGATCATGTTAAGAGTTGATAATCTTTGTAGAGGCTACAGAATGCCCAGGAGTAAGTCTTAAATAGTCAGATGTCTCATCCATTTCCTTAATTATATTGTTTAGAGGAATGAAGGAAGGGAGAGGGAGGGAAGAAGAGAAGGAAGGATTCAATAGGGAAAAATGAGAAAAAAGTCATTAGGTTATTTTCTAGCGTTATTATGAGAGTGGATTCATCCTAGGGTGCTTTCAACACAGCTCCTGATGCTATTCTTTATTTCTGCAGGAAGGCATTATAAAGCAAAAAACTTTGACGGTTGTGTTTTTAAATACTAAAATGCAAGTCTTAAAGTTAGGCCATTCTAGCATTAAACTAAATTAAACATCTACCTAACTGAGCATATCAGTGTATATATATAATAAAATGTTATTTTATCATATATATTATATTATATTATATTATATTATATTATATTATATTATATTATATTATATATAATGCTTTCATCCTTGAGATTTCCCTTTTAAAATCAGTATTCTGGTTTTTCTAGCTGAGTATTTGTTCACATGGAGGGATAAGGATGTGATTTTTGAGGGAGGAAAAGATAGCATCAGTAAAGACCTGCTTTGAAGAATGGCATAAAGCAGTGGGGTGTGCGTCTCTCTTTGTAGTTACTGTCTATCACTCCTAATGGTATCTCTATGCATTTACTACAATGAGAAAGAAATGTAAGCTTTTAAAACCTCTTACAATCTGAATAATGAATTATAAACATTTCTGATAACATTAATGCTGCAGGAAAGTGAGCTGAGTGAGGAAAGAATTTTAAAAAAATGATTTTCCTTAGATTTGGAAAGCAAATTTGAAGTTTTTAGGGCTGTTTAATAAATTTCTGCACACATTGGGCATTTTTAAGTTATAAATTAATTAGACAGTAATTATATGCCATTTAATAATTGGCATATATATGTAATCAGGAGGGTTTGGACATACTCAAAAATATTTTTTAGCTTTATATAGGAAGAGGTAGCAGGAAGAGGGAGGAACAGTATTACAAATTATTATGGAAGATGTAGTCATCTGAGATCCTAAAATAGCTGAAGCATTAAATGAATATTTCCAAATACATTTACAAGGGAGAACATTTATGACCACCTATTTTATATCAGAATTACTATGGCCAAGGTAATAAAGAAGATGGAAAAAATTCAAGCCTCTGAATTTTCTTAACTTGGTGTGTTGGTAGCTCATGACAATGCCACAAAAACTTTTATTAGGTTTAAGTGCATTTCTCTTGACATTTCATGAGTAATTGAAAATAAATGTGTAACATTCAAGCTTATATAGTCAGTCTGCAACCTCAGCCTTCACTAAATAAGCAGATTATCCAGAAAACATTTTTCCCATATCTTGTGAACATGGCATTATTAGTCCCTAACAACATGGTTATTGATCTGATTTTTTAGTACAGGAGCCTGGTTGAAGTGGTTTCTTGTTTCCTTGCCTCTATCTTATTGTAAACAGTGATGTTTATAATGCTAAAGATTAACCAAAAGACATTTTCCCCCGTAATTTGAATCATGACTTTTATTGCTTGCAAAATACATGAAGAAATCAGTTGAATTAATCTTCTTTATTTAGTTGGTATGAGACACAACAGAAGGAAAAAATAAAATGACACCATCAAAATTACTACTCTTAAAACACAGTTTGGTGTGGTCCATGACCCCTTTTAGACAGTTATGAAACTATTCACTGAAGTTGAAAGCATTTAAAAAGAAATGAAATCACAGCAAGCGGGGCGCCTGGGTGGCTCAGTGGGTTAAAGCCGCTGCCTTCGGCTCAGGTCATGATCCCAGGGTGCTGGGATCGAGGCCCGCGTCGGGCTCTCTGCTCAGCAGGGAGCCTGCTTCCTCCTCTCTCCTCTCTCTCTCTGCCTGCCTCTCTGCCTACTTGTAATCTCTCTGTCTCAAATGAAAAAAAAAAAAAAAAAAAAAAAAAAAAAAGAAATCACAGCAAGCTTAATGTGACTACCTCTTTATTTGGGTTTTGGATATATATACATATATATATATACGTATATATATGTATATATACGTATATATATATAAATTATAGGTTTTAATTGTGTCATTTTAAGAATTATTGTTTGAAGACTGATCTTTTTATTTTCTTATTCCAATATTTAAATTTTTCCTTTTTAAATAAGAATGATAATGTTAAAAATGGAACATGACATTGAAAATAGCTTTCAAAATGATTAGAATTACAGAAGTAATAGCCATTACTTCACATGGTATTTTTTTGTTCATATAGACTTTTAAAGCACATAGTATGTTTAACGGCCTTCTTAGTATTTATTAGGGAAGAAATGTTTGACTGTAGTCTCGAGAAGTTTATAGTGTCTTTAAGGAGACAAAACGTACATATGTAAAGGGAAAAGCCAGCTGAGGAAGCGTGTGACAAAATCTTATAAATCCAGATTTCACAGACTGAAAATGAAGGGAGGGGTCAAGCATCCTAAGGAAGTTTCTGAACATGCTCTATCAGAGTTGCTTCTTTGTCATCACCCAAAAAAAAATCTTGTAAAAAAAAAAAGTCTTGCAGAAAAAGGTAGAATACTTTATAGAGAACAATATGAGCAAAGATGTATGTGGGATTGGTAGTCTTTTCATTACATCAGAGAAACCACCTTAATTAGAATATCTGAGTGAAATGACCCTGTCGGTAACAGAAGTTAGGAAACTGAATAAAAGATGAGAAATCCAGAGTAGATGAGCTTTCATTCAGTCTGAGTAAAGAGAAGAAAAACGGGAAACCAAAGTTGAGCTTAGGGGTTACCTATTCAGTGGGTGGGAAAGGAAGACAAGCAAAATATTCTTCATAGGACCAATCATAATTCATCATTACCATGTACATACCATATACCAAAAAGACTGTCCTAGGCACTGAAGATTCAGCAAAGATGAGAATGTCCTTCCTTTTGAAGAACTTACTGTCTAGTGAGAGAGACAGACAGGTACACAAATCATTCAGCCACATAATAGGTACAATCACAGAATGTGCCTAAAGGCTATAAAGGAACAAACACGCAGATCAAAATGCTCTTTCTGTCTGGGAAGATGAGAGAAGACCTCACTGAGTAGTTTACTCTTGAGTTCAGTCTGAAAGGATGAATATTGATTTGAAAAGCAGAAACAAAGGGGAATAGGATCCCAAGCCTAGGAGTTAGCAGATACAAAGAAATGTTAAAACAGATTGCAAGTTCAGACTACCAAATATAGCTAAATGGAACTGCAGCCCAGGAAACGGACATGGGAATCATACGAAGTGAAGTTGGCACAAAGCAGGGATGAATCAAGAAAGACTTTGCCGAGATTTTACCTTATGTTAAGGAATCATTTGAGGATTTAAGCATTTTAAACTGTGTAATGATGCTGTCAGATACCGCACTTTGAACCATCACTTCAGCAGTTGTGTAGAGGATGAGTTACAAGTCAGGGCCAGAGTTCAAGACTTGATCTGGTGGCCATTGATAAGCAATGTTGAGTAGAATCTACTTAAATCATTGGCAGTCAAGAAGCAGAGAACATGAAAAGCTTTAGAGACAGATGAAAGCTGGCTGCGATTACGTGTGGGTAAGGGAGAGGATGAATTATAGAACACATTCTAAACTTTGATTCTGGGGCTATAGAACCAAATAAGGGTGTATTAGTAAACAAGGAGGAGAAGGATAAGAAGTTAGTTTTGATATATAACCAATGGATCAAGCATTTACTTGGCTTTTATTGTGTGAAGAGTTTTTCATGTAGGGAAGGTTTCTATTTAGAGATGATTTCTAACAAATATAGAAGGGATAATAAAATTAGAAAACTCACCACTTTGCAACCTTTAATAAAATAATAGATCCACGCGATGATGATCATCAATGAATACAGTAATGAGTTTGATATTGATAGGGCATTTCTTAAGAGAAGTCTCAGGATGACATCACCTAACCTGAAAATAAGTTTCGGCATTACTAAAAGTGGGGCAGTCATATATGTCCCATGATGTGATGCAATGGGAAATACAGAACATCACATATCAAGTATTCTTCTATTTAAAAAAAAATGGTCCTATAATTTATCAAGAGTTTATATTTAATTACCAGTTTATAGGATATAATGAGACTATTAGAAAAAGTCAACCACTACCACAAAGAGCAACCAAAGTAATACCAAGAAAAGAGATATGGAGTGGTGAAAGCCATGGTAGAGGATTAAAAAGAGATTCCAGAGGCACAATAATCAAATGTGATTTGCAGAACTTCGATCCTGACTGGAACAAACCAACTTTAAAAAGAGCTTTTTGAAATAATCAGGGAAATTTAAACATAAACTTGGTATTATTCTATTTAATATTTATTATTAATTTTATTGTGTCTGTTGTTAGGGATACATACTGATGAATTTACAAATGGAAAAACATAAAACTTTGGGTTTTTTTTTTAACACGACACAAAATAAAATAAAAACTTTGTGGATGATGGGTAAAATGAGATTGGGAATTTTGATCTCCGAAGCTTAATGTTGGCCCTGGATAGATGAATGCTCTTTGGAGTCCTCTCTCTTTTTCTGTTTGAGAATTTCGATAATGAGAAAGTTTAATTTAAAGCAGATCAATTGTAGGTGCCCATCAGATGTGCAGGTGTAGATTTTCAGTAGAACTTAATGTGAATAGATATTCTAAATTAGTTTTGCATGAAGCATGCACTAGAAGTTTATGCAGAGTACAGAAGGAGAGTATAGTCATTTGAGTTCCAGAGACAGCAAAATGGAGGAGAGAGGAAGAGAAGTTAGTAGAAGATACTAAAAAGAATCAGAGGTGGGAAGACAATTGGGATGATGTTATAAAAAACGGGAGAGTCACCACATATAATATATGTCACACAAGGTGAGTATTATACATTAGAATTTCAAATGATATGCCATCAGTGGTAATTATATTGAGAGGAATTTTAGAGGAGTGATCATGGAAAGAAGAGAAAGGATTGGAAAGCTAAAGAGAAAAGGATTCATGAGTGAACTAGAAATGAGACATCAGAATTCTTTGTATCCTTTCAAAAGGATAGGTTCTTAAGTTTTTCACTTTTCAAACAATGTTTGCTTTTATTTTTATTTGTTTTTTACTTTATTTGGTAGTAGAGAAATATGAGTCAGAGCCCTTGCAATTTGTGTGCATGAACATAGAATTTTGTAAAAAGTTCAAAAAATGAGATGTTGACTGTTACTTTTACAACTTCTATCTTGTTTCCCCTCGTATACAGTGGTGTCTGAATGACTACTAGCATCTGTGGAATCCTACTGAAAGGGCTTTGAATTGAGAATGCTTCATTTGGATTGAGTGGGATGTATTGTAGGTAATCCAGTTGGAGTGTAAATTATTCTGGCTGTGCAGGCATAGGGATGGTTTATAGGAATACTCCTTCCACCCGTACTGTGAAAAATTGTTGTGACACAAAGGTACAGGGCCATCAATTGTACTGTAACTTGTCCCATGGTGCCTGGCCCTGGAAGCATGTGGAAAGTAGAGGAAAAGCAAAATTTAAAATATACAGAGCTAGAAATGTAAAATTTAAAGTGAGAGATTTGGTTCTCATCAATACCTGACCAAATGCATATTCTGCTTGTCAGGGATATACTAGATGAAATAATATATATAACATAAAAATACTGTATCATTTTTCATTTTTTTTGTGAAAATATAATTGATCCAGTTTCCTGTTGTGTATAGCACAGAGCTTTGGTACTATAAGCAGTAACTATTTGTAACTGCTCATGTTCAAAAGAAATTTAACAGAAGTTTTCCTAAATTTGACAATATATGCCCTTTAACCAGTAATGTGAGAAGACATGATGGTAGAGTATGCAGCCCTTAAATGATAGGGAAAAGATCCTTAGAACCCATGGTAGGCAGAGAATTAATATAAAAATGTGTTAATTTTCTACATTTTTTGACATTTAGAGTATTTTGCTACTTTTAAAATTTAGAATTTTTTATGATTCTTTTTTATACATCCAAAAAAATGTTCACTGTCATACTTAATACTGCCATCATAATTTCATATTTTTTCAAAGAAACTTTTATAAGAGCTGGATGTAAATATATATATATGAGTTAAAGAAGATGGCTTATGCAAGGGAGTATAATAAACATTTACAAAAAATTAAAAATTATAAAACCTCTCGTCTCTCTTAATTTTTGCCCAAAGAACAGAAGAAATTGAGTTTTAACAACAGAAATAATTTTCTTCTTAAAAATGTATTTTGAAAAATCTTAAGGTTCTAAGTACTAATATAGTCACACATATACATACAAAGTAGCATATACATTAAAGATAAACTGTTTAGTTCACATCTGCTTCTTACTTTCTTCCTCTACTTTGTCACCCATGTCCACCTAACCAGAGAACCAATGCATCTCTTTCCTTTCACTTGTTTTTTTTTTTGTTGTTGTTGTTGTCAAGTCTGGAAAGTAAAGGGTTGCCACATATGAAAATGAAATATTTTTAAAAAGCAAAGAGAATAAAATTTTTAAAAAGCAAAGAAAATAGAATTGGAAGTATTGCCTCTTTGGGGAATTTGAATAAAATAAACCTAAAAAGTAAATAAATCTAAAAAGTTAGTATCTAAAAAGTTAATAAATATGAAAAGTAAAATATGTAATGAAAGTACTTTGTCCCTTTAGAGACCTTTAGATCTCCAAAATTTTTGCTCTCATGACCACTGGGAGCAAATATTCTGTACCTACAAATATACTTAACAGTAAATCAAAGATGTTTAGCCTCCAATCAGAAGATCTAGGAAAAAAAAACCAAGTTTTAGACCAAGTGGTAATATATCATTAGTATAAAAAATTTAGATCACTATAGATTTAAAGGACTGATAATTTTATAATTGATGCAATGTATAATTTTCAAAAGAATATTATATATTGATAAAACTATATTTAGAAGACCACAAAACTTTATGCTTAATTATTTATAGGGAAATATACATATGTGGGAAGATAAAATTAATAATGTTGTTTACATGTGTCTTCCAAAATTTATTTAAGTCACTTAAAATAATTTTAGACAGATTTTGTTAGTTTGATTGTTATTTTTCAGGAGCGAGGTATATATTAATGTTTAATCCTGGATCCGTAATTTAATCCAATTTATTTCTTCTTTTGAACTTGAAGTAAAGTTTGTATTTCAAAAAAAATATATCCTCTTATCTTTAATGTACATTTGTAACAGCAGTGTAGACATAATTGCAAAAATGATAGGCTACTAATTTTATTTTTATAATCCATACCAAAGTTGAGAATTTTCCATTTCTTTTCACCAGTGTAGACAACCCATGTTTGTCCCACAGTCTTTCCATAAAAATGTAACTGATCATCCTTCTTATCCTTTCTGGTGTTGAAATGAAGGTAAATCTTAGGTTGCAGTACAGTTGGGAAAAATCACAGGGAAGACTTGTAATAGTCCTGAGTTTAATCCTTAATCAGTCACTACCTCTCATATGATCATAGGCAAAATTATTCATTTGACTCTAGAGTATGATTATTATTTGAATTCCTTTATGTTCATTAATAATTAATATGAACTAGCTTTTTTCTCATTTTCAGAATGACAGTATAATGAAGGCTTCATTTTTCCCTATGAATCCAACATCTCCTGTCACATATTTGAATAGGGGTGCTGTATAGGGAGTCTTTGAATTATTAGTGAGCACCCAACAAAATATTTATCATTTGCTTTCATTTTTCAGCATTATTAAATTATTGTTACACTGTTGATATTAAAAGACATTGATAGTATGAATGAGCAGATTTCAAGAAAGCAGTTTTCTTGGACTTTTGAGAAAGTTGACTAATTTACAATAAAATGACATAATTGCAGGCTCTAGTTCATTACGTGATTTGATCACGTAATGATGGAAATCTTTAGTAAAATGTAATATAGGTTACAGGTTTTCATTTTAGTTAAATAATTATTAGCAATCAAAACATATGCAGAATATTTTCTCTTCTTTTAAAGAGCAGCATTCCCCTTTAGACCTGGAAATTACAGTGAATTTCTTACCTTATATAGCTAACTAATTTTGAACCAAAGAACAACTGCAAACTTTTTTAGACTAAAATTTCATCACTCAGGTTCTCTGAAATATATGATAATTATCCTGATATACTCTAATGCTTATTGTACTACTGCAGCATATATCTGCAATGTATTAAAATAGATGGCTTTTACAGTAAAGAAGTTAAATAAAGTTTTTTTAAGTGATATTAGAATTCTAGGTTATCTTTCCAAAGTATTTCAACTTTTTATTAAGCATTTATCTTTGTGCCATTTTGTTTTTCTTTGCCCAAGTGCTGTGATTAATAAAGTGTTTAAACCAACAGAACAACAATCTTCATTATTTATTTCATAACTATGGAGATTCCAGGGAATAAACTCTCTACCTTTGATTTTAGAGCCGTATATCATAAAGTCCCTGTTGCTGCAGTAATGAATTAATGTACTGAGGTAGTTTTCAAAATAGCTGGCAAATGTTGATAGGACAAAGAGTCATCATAGGTCAGAAAGTTAAAAAAAAAAAGGCCAGAAGTACAGTAATTATGGTCATGTACTGACCACGAGATAAACTAAAAAAGAATTAAAACTATAATTGAAAGTATATCAATTAAACTCCATTATTATTAAAGTTAGTGTTTAAGTTAGACTGCCCTAGAAATCTAAGTACATGTTCCTTAGTACTAGACCTTACCTAGTAGAATTAAAATTGATACCCTATGAAGTTGATAATAGCTCTTCAATTTTTTCACCCCAATTTAAAGAATTACCTAGGGAATTAAGATGAAGTTGAAAAATGGATTTACATTTCTCTCTCTAATGAGAATTGTGTTATTTCAGGTTTTTTGGCTTCCATTTTCATCTTTTATTTTCTGTTCTCTATGTATGTATGAATATATAATGTAAATATAGAAATATCATTAAAAACTTCACTATTTTAGTTATTTCTCTAAAAAATAATTTTGGCCTATATTTTTTCTCCATCTCATATGCCTCTTATTTACCTGTCTTTCTTACCCAAATTCAAATGTCCTGAGAGAAATGGATAGAAAGTAAATGCCTGGGAATGACTAAGTATAATAAACTGCTGTTAACATGAACCATTGTCAGAATTAGACCTAGCAAAAATGTCTCTTTTCTGTTTGTTTCCATACCAATACACTAGATGATTAGTTAACTATGTCTTTATCAGCCAATGCCTTATATAACATAATGCATTCAATATACAGTTACCAAAAGAACAGTAGATGTTTGTGAATACTCAGTGAAAGAGGCACACAGTCTTTCTTTTATAAATAGGTTTACTTCAGCTTTATATTCAATAGACTCAATCAAACATGAATTTATATTCCACCTCTTTCTACTCTACAGTACGTAACTTCACTAAATAATTGTAATGTTCTATTTTTAACTGTTTTATAATTTTTACCTTGACAGTTAAATTTACCATTGTTCATTCATTATATTTTGATGGTGGGAGATTTACTTCATTAAATAATGAATGTGAAATTTTATCCCAAGTTATTGCAGAGAGTTTAATTTATATCCACACTGATATCTGTTATATAATCTTACTCTCCCCCAAACATACAAATTGTCATTTCACAAAGGGGGTAACAGATTGTTCTGTCTACATCAAGAATAATGAAGCATCTTGATGGACACTATTATGTTGCAAGTCAACTGCATCGAATGTGTCCCTTTAATTACAGAGGTAAAATGGATTCGTAATTTCCAATCCTTGATCATGTTCGCATTTATGACATAGTTTTTTTAATGACATTTTTTTTGTAGTGAGTAAAAAGATGAATTATTTAGATTTTAAGTTTTTATGCAAATAAATTTTCTCATATTTCTTCCTGCTGCAATCTGCCCAGAACAAACATACAATATTATATGAGTAATTACACCCTAAATGTCTTCTTCTGGATGCAACTCTGAATAGTATTTTTCTTGTGAGTAGTGATCATGGTTTGTATTTGCAAATTGTATATTAGCCCTTTCATAGACCTTCCTGGGATACAAACAACTTGGCAAAAGCTTGCTTTCCAAGGATCTTGTGTGTTTGTGTGTGTGTATATGTGTATTTTAAACTTGAGCAAGATCATCCAGAAAATTAGCACTAATAAATAAATATAAAATGAGACATCAACCCTATCCTGACAATGTACTAAATAAATTAGCAGCCTTCACTCTATCTCTGTTAGAAAATTCTACGTTCTATCTAACCTAAGTCCTTGAGATTATAGGTTGTCTGTTTACTCTGGTTCTCTTCTCAGAGACAGTCACCATTATTTTGTATATAATCATAATGAAATCACTTCACTATTCTCTTTTGTATTTGTTGATAAATTCGTTACTTCACATAGAACTTATCTCTAATACTTTAATAATAAATAACTACCTGTGAGCATTTATTAGGTGCTAATTCTGTGCTTAGCACCTTGCCTGTCTTTTCTCATTATTCTTTAAGATTTTATTTTGCCTTATTTATTTGATAGAAAGAGAGAGATCACAAGTAGGCAGAGAGGCAGATAGAGAGAGAGGAGGAAGCAGTCTCCCTGCTGAGCAGGGAGCCCGATGTGGGGCTCGATCCCAGGACCCTGAGATCATGTCCTGAGCCAAAGGCAGAGGCTTTAACCCACTGAGCCACCCAGGTGCCCCTTTTCTCATTCTTCTTTTTTTTTTTTTTTTTAAGATTTTATTTATTTATTTGACACAGAGAGAGAGAGAGATCACAAGCAGGCAGAGAGGCAGGCAGAGAGAGTGGGGGAAGCAGGCTCCCCGCTGAGCAGAGAGCCCAATATGGGCCTTGATCCCAGGACCCTGAGATCATGACCTGAGCCAAAGGCAGAGGCTTTAACCCACTGAGCCACCCAGGTGCCCTTTTCTCATTATTCTTAAAAACAGTTCTTGAAATGCAGATTATAATTTGAAACCAAGCTTATATTACTTCACATACCATAATCATAGCAATTATTCTCATTCTTCTAAGCTCTTTCCAAGATTCAAATGTTTATCAATTTTAGGTGTCCCAAAATTTTTTCTTTAAAGATTTTATTTATTTGAGAGAGAGACATAGAGAGTGAGAGAGGGGTGAGGGACAGAGGGAGAGGCAGACTGCCTGCTGAGCAGGCAGCCTGATGTGGTGGGATCATGACCAGAGCCCAAGGCAGACACCTAACCAACTGAACCCACCCAGGTGCCCCGGGTGTCCCAAATTTCATCATTGTCTGATAAATATAGATTCAAAGTCGGTGTACTGGGTTGATTTTTTTGTTTTCATCTCACAGATGATGCTGTAATTCAGCAATGTTTCTGAGTGACTAATGTGCTTACTGGTCTTATTAGTTCCCTGGAAGAAGAAAATTATAGGAAATGCCATTAAGTATCTCTTCTCATAAGAATGCTTGACTTTTGCAGTTCCACAAAGAAAATACAAAAGATAAAAGTTATATCCGGCAGGGTGCCCGGGTGGCTCAGTGGGTTAAAGCCCCTGCCTTCGGCTCAGGTCATGATCTCAGGGTCCTGGGATCGAGGCCCGCATCGGGCTCTCTGCTCCGCAGGGAGCCTGCTTCCTCCTCTCTCTCTCTGCCTGCCTCTCTGCCTACTTCTAATCTCTCTCTCTGTATCAAATAAATAAATAAAATCTTTAAAAAAAAAGTTATATCCAGCAGACTTATCTACCACGACTGTTTTGAAGATTAAGTAATGTAGGCCAAGCACCTGTCAGAGTAAATGCTCCATAAATAGCTGTTATTCTTCCTGCTTTGTGAGGTTACAGATAATCACACTTGTCTGTTACTCATCCTTACCTTTAGCATGGGTCCCAGTACAGGAAATGTTCACAAAATTAAGTGTTAAATGAATAATGAATGTGAGGTACTGGAATAAAGGGAAGTCAGATATGGTGAATAACGTCATTGAAAGTGTCCATTAGGAGATGAATTTTGAGTGTAACTTTAACAAATATGAGTGACATGAACTGAGAAATGCATTCCAAAGCAAGGGGTATCATTTATTTATAGTCAAGATGAGAAAGTCTTACTGCTTAAGACAGGTAATAATAGCACAACAGTATATGCCATATGGGTACGATGTGGTATTTCCTCAGTTTTCTGCTGGCCATGAAGCTAATGAGTACTTACCTTCTTATATTTATATACAGTAACTGTTTTTGTCTGTACATTCTTTGGTATGAAATAGTGGTTTTTGTCTTATGTATCACTGGTGACTAAAAATTAGCAAAGAAGTAAAACAATATTTATTCATATTAAAATACAATTTTCAAGATAAAGATTATCTTTTTTTCTGACAATATTGATCTCATATTTCTTAGGTAATTCATTTCAAACATTTATTTAAAATTCGATTACTTCTTGGATGGTGTTTTATAATTACAGTCATAGGCAAGTCATTATTTTTTGGTTTCCTTATTTGGTTATTTACATTGTGAATAGAAAAAAAAACTTCCAACTGATAATGTTACATTTAAAGAATCTTATTAATCATTACCAGTTAAATGATTGTTATTACTACAATTTAATAATGCCTAAGATATATGATGCCAGTGACTTTGACATCAATGATTTAGTCAAATTTCAATGAAAATAAATTATAACAAATTTATAAATAAATTTCAGTGTTTGTAGGAAGAACCTGTCCCAAAACTTAAAGACTTAGGAATGCAAAATTGTTTATTCCCTTTAAAAAGACCTGCTCTGCATTGCAATTTAGTATGATAGACTCAGAAAACAAAAGTATGAATGATTTGCATATATTAATATAGAAGTTTATTAAGAGTCATAATTGGCCAGGTTTTCTGGTTACTTTNAAGACTTAGGAATGCAAAATTGTTTATTCCCTTTAAAAAGACCTGCTCTGCATTGCAATTTAGTATGATAGACTCAGAAAACAAAAGTATGAATGATTTGCATATATTAATATAGAAGTTTATTAAGAGTCATAATTGGCCAGTTTTTCTGGTTACTTTAGTATTAACTGTTTTTAATGCTGTTACATCTTTCCATACCTTCCTATTTGACTTCAGTTTAGAACATCATATAAGATTCAGGTTTGTTTCCTCTCCTAGCTCTAACACTAAATTACTGTGACTATACTCCTTCAAGTCATTATTCAAATACCTTCTGATTCCTTTTAAAACACAAATTTTAAATTTTGATGAAGACTTTTTATTTTATTTATTTATTTATTTTTTAAAGATTTTATTTATTTATTTCACAGAGGGAGAGAGATCACAAGGAGGCAGAGAGGCAGGCAGAGAGAGAGAGGGGGAAGCAGGCTCCCCGCTGAGCAGGGAGTCCGATGCGGGCCTCGATCCCAGGACCCTGAGATCATGACCTGAGCCGAAAGCAGGGGCTTTAACCCACTGAGCCACCCAGGCGCCCATGATGAAGACTTTTTAAACCAAAAGTTACTGCTTCTCTCAAGATAGGAAAAGACTGCAGGAAAATTCAAACTGCCAGGATTTTTTTTTTTTTTTTTGAAGAATCACTCTACATGACTTTTTATTTCAGTAAAATCCTAAAAACTAGATAATTAATGAACAATAATGGCACACCTATAAGAAATACCCTCTAAGTGAAAATATTAATTATAGCATGCAAAGAAATAGTGAAATCAGTAGTACCATTAGCTATAGCACCATGGGAAGACAGTAGGAATAATTATTAATGTCTGGAGATGGACTGCTTTGGCAAGTAGTAAATTCTTCATTAAAGAAGATGTTCAGACATTGACTAGATGAAACACTCTCAGGGATACCATAGAAAAGATTCAAAAATTGAAAAAATTATGTTTAAAATAATGTTCATGTCTAACAAATATTTTTAAAAATGCTACAAATTGTCTATCTAAATATATGAGTTAAAATACTGGTGACTTGCTCAGTAATGTATTAAAGTAGTAAGAAAATCAAGAAAATATAACGTTTTGTAAAATGATTTTTTTTGTCTGAATATAATGATTTTGTCACTGGTGTTGAAAATAAAAATAATGAGATTTTCTTAGTACTTTATTTAGTAACAGATTTAACTCATTCACATAGATCACATTTTCATTCTTGAAACAATCTTATTGCAAAGATTTAAAACCAGATATTTTTTTTACAAAAGTTTGAAATTTCCAAGAGGGAGACAGTGTGAGAGAATTGGGCTTGACACAGATTTTGTTAAATTATATTGTCATCTTAAATCTAGTTCATTCACTCTAAAGTGTTTATTGCCCTTTTATCAGATTGCACTTTATAAGTATGCTTCTCTATCTTTCAGTAAAACTATAATCTGTAAATTATGCTTTGGAGAATTGAATGCTCAAGGCAGACAAGCTTAGGTCCAATTTCATTCCCTAGCAGTGTAACTGAGCAAAGTAGACTCTCTGAGTCTCGATTTTCTCATCTTAGTTCTTACCTAATAGGGTAATTGTGAGAATTAATTAACGTAATATCTCTTCAATCCCAAACAGTTTCTGGTTAACGACAAACTCTTATAATTGCTTCCCGTTATTTACTTTCTGTTTGTATTCTCTTTCTCACTTCCTTCCATGAGGAGCTTTATGAAATCCTTGACTTGAGATAAATTTTGACTATTGAAAAAGAGAGAAAAGCTTGGAATTTTAAAAATACCAAGCAATTTGTTGGAAATAACTTCCTAGGAAGAAACAAACAAACAAACAAAAAAGGTTCAGTGTGTCTTTTGTTCCATTTATCTTGCTTGTCCAAGTTGCCCAGGGAAGAAGGTATCTCTTAATCTCTGTTCTATTGACTGTAGTCTTTCAAGCCAACAGTTTGAAATTTGGATGGATCATTAGAAAAGCAGTTTTTAGCATGCCAGTAAATTCCTAAAATTAGCTGTCATATTTTTAAGATATGTTTCCTAGATCAAAGTGTTATAGTATAGAAGAAAAGGAAGAGAAAAATCAATTTTATTGGAATTCCCACTGCTTTTTCATAAATGGCTAGCTAAATTTTTATCAGTGAGGTTTCCTAGTGGCTCATTAAAGTAAATATTTTTCTTTTATTTTGGAATATAGGGAAATCTATTTTCTACCAAAATAGATAAGAATGAAATGCTTTTCATGAAACTGAACACACTTTAATGCAAACATTGGTGTTTATCTCTGGCCAAGAGCACATTTTGACAATTTCACTTAATTTTTTGACTCAGATTATTTTGACTTTTCCTTATTTTGGTTAAAATGGAAAAATAATGGACTATCCCGTAAAAATAGTAGTTCTATTTAGTTTTCACTTTTGCATTCAGTTAACCACAAACATGTTTAAATAAAAAGTCTAAAAATGGGTTGGATCTTTAACAGTAGAGTTACACAAGAACCAGACTTCGCATTTAAGACAGGCTTCTCTATGTAAAAAGTGAAGGAATGAGGGAAGAACATATTGTAACAAATGATCTGTGACATGCCCTGGAATATTTTAGAGAAATAAAAAGCATTACCTTCAAGAAACAATTTTATGGTCAAAGAAATCAAGAAATATTTGAGTTATAATATGATGAAAAATAATATCAAATGAGAACTTTAAGCTTTATATTTGAAAGCTTCAGGACATACGAAGAAACACTACCCTTATCTAGATTTTCCATTGAGATAATTTATAATATCCAATCCACCCAATTTTTTCTAAAGGCAGATCCACCACAATGTATCTTCATTTTAAAGCCAGTAAGATTTATCTAGAATTTGGGGGAATGATTCATGGGAAAACATCATTTCGGATGTTAAGCTATTTTATTTAAAAGAACTATAATTAATATAAGTGACAGGGAAGAGAATAAAACGAACTATATTTAATGAAAATAGAAGGGAAATTAACATGATTTTTAAAAGAAGAAGCTGTTTCCATCCATGTATAAGGTGGAATTGGGCAGTGCTCTAATCAGATATTTCTGAAAAAAATACATCATCACAGTATAATGCTAATATTTACTTTATCTTTTATTTTTTATTTTTTTTTTTTTTTAAAGATTTTATTTTTATTTATTTGACACAGTGAGAGAGATTACAAGTAGGCAGAGAGGCAGGCAGAGAGAGGGAGAGGAGGAANATATTTACTTTATCTAAATACTATTTGGTTTCACTAAATGAAAAAAATGGAAGAATTTTTCGTATACCTTCTTCCTCAGAATAAAGATTCTTAGAATGTGGATGTGCTGTGTGAAATGTATGTCTGTGTTCCTTTTCATCTTAACCTTGAAAAAAATTTTTTTGGAGTAAGGTTCAAGAAGAGATAACATTATAACAACTGCTAGTCTAGTATCAACAACATGCCAAAGCGTAGTTCCCAAATCACTTTACATGTCCTCATTACTTTGTTACAAAAACTGGAATAGTTGAATATTACAGAGTGACTAAAACTGTAGCAGTTCTGAGTATATTCTTTATTTTTCTATTGCCTTGTTATAAAGCCTTAATGAATATGAAGCCACTGTGCCTGGGCCTTTCTTGAATATGCTCGAAAAGGACATTTCCTGTCTTCTTCACAGAGGTGTTGAGAAGATAATTAAAGTTTAGGATACGTTGAAAATGCTAAGGTCACATAAGTACTAAATCACTAACATCTCAATAATCGGAAAGCAGTCATTAATTATAAATATGCATATATCCAGTAGACTCTGTTCTTCTAATAATAATTATTTTCTTTAAAGATTTTATTTATTCATTTGACACAGAGAGAGAGATTACAAGTAGGCAGAGAGGCAGGCAGAGAGAGAGGAGTGAGGAGGAAGCAGGCTCCCCGCTGAGCAGAGAGCCCGATGTGGGCCTTGATCCCAGAACCCTGGGATCATGACCTGAGTCGAAGGCAGCGGCTCCCCACTGAGCCACCCAGGCGCCCTCTAATAATTATTTTTACATATCTGTGGAAGTTTTACTTTTTTTACATTTTTCTAGAATTATGTTATCAGCATTGTGATTATATGCAGTGTGTTGTGCCATTTTTAAATAAATAAACAATGCCAGTACAGGATCATTGTTTTGGAAGTCATTCATTCTACAGAATATTTACTGAAGATAAAAATGTGCTAAGTATCGTGTTAGACATTATAAAGGAGGGAGAAATGAATCTTGCTTGAACACTTAAGAGTCCAGGAAGTCGAATGAGACATATAATGTAGTATCGCTAATACTCCTCCCTCATGCCAAACATAGTGCTATGTTATTTCTAAACCTCTCAAAACTCAGCACTAGCAGCATTATAATCTCCATTGTGCAAGTCAGGAAATTATCCAAGGTTATACTGCTAATGAGGTAGCAGAGCTGGGTGAACAGCTCTGGTCTTTTTATTTGTTCTTAGAATATTCCAATTATATTAGCCTTAATAAAATTTAACTTCCTAATAATGCCGTATCTGTTTGTCCATTCCACCAAATACTTTAGTTTCTTTCAAGAAGTATTTTTCTGTTTGTATTACCTTATGACATACTTAACAAATAAGTTGCTTGCTCCCAAAACCAAGATTAGAACCTGGCAAACTCAGTAAATGCTGAATTAATGAATGGATTACTTTGGGAATTGGATGTTCTTTTTAAATAGATTGGCATCAAAAACTAATTCTTTTTCTAATATTCTTAGTTCAGTAGAACATTTCATATTTGTACGTGAAACTACCAGGACCAGGAAAAAAAATGGTAAATAGTGTCAAAATTCAAGGTGATAATAAAATTATTTGATTTTGAGTTTTATCATAAAAATTGATAGTAAATGTCAACAGATAATTTTGTTCAGTGGTTTTCAAAGTGACATTTTGGGAAATTGTATTATTTTGGGGAGTTCCACATCTTCATGCTTTGACATCATATTGGCCACTTGAAATAAGGCATGGTGGGGGTATTTACACTGTGGACATAAACAAACACTACAAAATCTGGACTTCTTTTTCCTTTCAAAAGACATATATTATTCAATACTGGCATCTCCTCATGCTTGATGGCAGAATCAAGGAATGCTTAATATCTTCAATTCTTAGGAGAGTTCCTCATGAGAAAGTACTGTCCTCTTTTTATAATTATCTGGGCTTAGACCCATCCCATTTACCATAAAAGGAAAATTTAATTTTTCCATGGCTTTAAAACAGTGATTTTTTCTAAGAGTGTAACTACAAGTAAATTGATAAAAGGCTTATTTTTACTTGATTACTATTTTAGAAAATCTATTTACTGAGGGAAATAGCATTTATGGTATTTGAGTCCCATAGTACTCTGTATCCGTTTTCATTTACTACTGTGTTATTCTAACTGATTCTGTATAGGATATGCTATGTCTCCTGTGTAGGGGTGCCAATGCATTTATGTTATCAAATGTTTATGATTTTATCAAGAAAAACTTTTGTTTTTCATTTACAATATATTCATTGCATTGTATTGATTTTTTTTTGAAGTCAAATGTATAAGTAGTTACATGATCTGTGAACTCCATTTTAACCTATTAAAGGAACATTGGTGTGGTTCAGTCTCCTCGTTTTATAGAGGAGAAAACATGCCCTGAAGAGGTAAAAGGATGTAACCAAGGTCACAGAACTCAGTGACATGCCAGGCTATATTAATTTATCTACTTTCCATTCACTTTCATTAACCAAGCACTTTAGGTATTAGCCTAATTTGTAATAATAAATGTATGCTACTTGTGATAATGCATATATAGCTCTCCTAACTTGTATCTAACAGAGACCGTGATAAAATTCTTCCAGATTTCAGGAATATAATTTCATTTAAGTCATGCTACATTCTCTTTTTCAATGACATAGAATCCGTTTATCAGGTCAAAGCCCGGTAATGATGCTGCCACATTTAGACTTTTATGATATTTTTATGGTACCCCAGAAATATATCCTGAATTTCATACTTCAAATTAGCTTTAAGCTTAATGCATTTGGGAAGCCAGTTGCTTTGATTTGAAATGGCTGGCTCTTGCAACTACCTAGACACAAGACGCTTACCTGAATACTGTAGCTGATGTGACTACTGCATATTAAGCTGACTTTTAGCTTCAACTTTTACCTATGTGGTCAAACTGAAAAAAGAATGAAATGAAAACCTTCTTTTTTTCCTGAGCTGCTGTGTCAGCTAAAGCAAGTGAAACTGTGGGATAGATGCATACAACAGAGGAAATGAGGACTATCGCTGGAACTTTAGTACTGCACAATAAAGAAAAAAAGTGGCTTTGTATTCTAGGTCCCCATGGATAACTGCCTATGAATATCATAGCAGTGCTATCCTAAGCAAGGTAATTCTTCTTATTTCAGTTTTCTCTTGCTCAAGGTCACGTCCAAGAGTAGAATGAAATTAGCATAATGTTTTAAAATATAGGTCCAGTGAATTCAGGTTAAATTTAAAACCTCTGGTTGATTTTTCGTTAAAGCTTGCTTCTAGATTTTGTCATGTGTAATGAAGAAATGTTGCCTGAATATTTATCCATATTTGAATTGGCATTCTTTAAAGTTGCTGATATGCGCATATGAGTTCAAGTTCCAGAATTTAAAAGGTTTAACATTAAAATCACATATGTGGAGAATGCTTATCAAAATACTTCTGATGGTTGAAATAGAATCTGTTGGATCCTTTATTATTATTGTATCTCCATCATCAGCAGATCTGATAATATAATTCACACATGATTAAATGTAAACATTTCAGGGCACCCAGTGGCTTGGTTAGTTAAGCATCTGACTCTTGATTTCAGCTCAGGTTATGATCTCAGGGTTGTGAGATCAACCCCAGGGCTGGGTCTTACACTGAGTGTGGAGCCTGCTTAGGATTCTCTCTCTCTCTCTCTCTCTCTCTCTCTCTTCTGTCCCTCCCCCCAATGCTTGCTCTCTCTCTCTCTCTCTTTCTCCTTCTCTAAAAATAAATAAGTATATAATAGTAAATGTAAATATTTCATTTTGTAAAATGCAAACATCACGTTTATATAAATGTGAGTCAGACTGTTGTTTCCCGTGTTACCTAGCATTATGATAATGTATTAAACTGCTTTAATCTTTGCCTTGGTTTAGTGCTCTGATGTTTTCTTTCCTTTTGTTTTCCTGTGGAACTTGAGAATCTTTATTTATTTATTTGACGGAGAGAGAGATCACAAGTAGGCAGAGAGGCAGGCAGAGAGAGAGGGGGAAGCAGGCTCCCTGCGGAGCAGAGAGCCGGATGCGGGCCTCGATCCCAGGACCCTGAGATCATGACCTGAGCCGAAGGCAGAGACTTTAACCCACTGAGCCACCCAGGCGCCCTGATTTTTTTCTTTTTTATGTAACATGGATAAAATGGGGTTTTTGATTCACTTGGTTGTGCACTTTCATATGTACCAGACCAGCTCAAAATGTTCTTCTTCCAAAGTCTTCAAGTCCTTCAAGGACTCTCAGGGTATTTGGGTATATGCTAACATAAAATATGAATCTCCAAATAAGACATGTCATTAGCACTGTTTACAAATTTATTTTTCCATGGTACCATTTTATTTTAGGAGCATCTCAAAAGGTATACTTCAATTGGTCAAATTTTAAAATCAGGGCGCCTGGGTGGCTCAGTGGGTTAAAGTCTCTGCCTTCGGCTCAGGTCATGATCTCAGGGTCCTGGGATCGATTCCTGCACTGGGCTCTCTGCTCAGCAGGGAGCCTGCTTCCTCCTCTCTCTCTTCCTGCCTCTCTCCCTACTTGTAATCTCTCTCTGTCAAATAAATAAATAAAATCTTAAAACAACAACAACAAATAATTTAAAGAAGTTCACATGACTTAAAACATTTAATTAATAAATAAATAAATAAATAAAAACTTCAATTGGTCAAATTTTAAACATATTGCTCTTTTACATCATTTACATTTTAAACAATGTTTTTTTAAGTTTCAAATAGGCCAAGAACCAGCTTCTCTATTATAATCTACTTTTTCAGTAAAGAGCCATATCCTTTATATCTGGCACAATATTAAAAAGCTGTTTAACCTAGTTGATTTGACTCTATATTTAGCCATTAAGAAGATACCTTTCCTCTTGACTTTATACATTTATGTAAATGGTAATTTACTATAGGTAATATTTTTAAAAAACTGGGAAGAGAAACTGACTTTATGAATCTGACTTTTTAAATAACCTTTGATTATCAGACTTTTTCCCCATCATGCTGTGTGTTCAACTAGATCTTTGTACATGAAAGAAAAGCAATGATCCATAAAAATGATTTTGCAGACTGACATTATGACATTACCAGATTTCTCATAAAACAGATTTATTTCACTGTGTGACCAGGTGTTGGGTAACTAAAAAGGAAAGTCTTCTCATGTTTAGAATAATGTTGGTGTGTGTGTATATGCGTGTGTGTGTATACGTTTTCATAATCAAACATAATGAAGGGATTTAATAAAATGAGAAATCACTGAGACAACCCTTTGTGCATTTCTTACACTGAAGTACAATTTCAGCTACTAGTAGATGCAAACTTGAGTTGAAAAAAATTGGCTTTTGATTTCTAGCTTTTTCCATAATAGAATATTTTACCTACATTAGAAAATAATCAGTAGTGAATATCAGCATATTCAGGGAAGACTTGACCTTGAGAACAGATTATATAACCAATTTGCAGAAGCTTAGCACAATGTGAAAGCCTTCGACAAGGATGCTTAGAGCAATTTCCCAAAAAATTGGTCTAAAGATCCTGAAATGCCTCTTCCACCAAGGTCAGGATTGTCCCTGTCTCTCAGCTATGCAGTTTAGAGAGGCTGGGAGCTAAGTAGCTGAGGCAGAACTAGAACTGAAGTCTTCTGAATTTTAATCTAGTATTCTTTGAGAGTTACTGCTCCAAAATATAAGGGTCTATAACTTTGAATCAGTAGCTTCTTTAGTATCTTAACGTTGGACTTTATTATACACCATCTTATTTTGGATAAAGTTATAATGAGCTATGAGCCTATTTTTCATGTGTAAAATGGGGAAAATAATACTACATCAGATTATTATTTAAGTAACATACATATTTACATATACATGCATTAATACATTAATATACTTTAATGTATATTAGTATGCATTACACTAGTCTACATTATACATTATACATATATACATTAGTATACATTAATATGCATTAATGTATATTAGTATACATTAATATACATAATAATATACATATACTTTCACTGTATAAGATTTATAGATATATATCACTTAGTGAAGTCTGGTACATAATAAGCCTTTAACCAATGATAGTTATTAATTATAATAATAGTTAACAATGATATCAATCTATGTTACTGAATATATACTGTTAGACATAGAATTATAATGGTACCAACAGTGAATCTTTATAGGTACAGTTCTCAACATAGTACAAATACGGAACTCAACAAACTTTAAAATATATTTTATCTTTTAAAAAATATCAGTTCTTTAAAACATTTTAAACAATCAAAAATAATTTTAAGTCCATGAGATTTAAAAATGTCTTAAAATTCTAAACTTTCAAGGTCCTCTTGAGGGGCAGGGTGGGGGGTTGTGGGGGGTAGGGAGGGAAAAATAATGAAACAAGATGGGATGGGGAAGGAGACAAACCATAAGAGACTCCTAATCTCACAAAGCAAACTGAGGGTTACTGGGGGGTGGGAGGGTAGGAATAGGATGGATGGGTTATGGACATTGGGAAGGGTTTGGGCTTTGGTGAATGCTGCAAAAGATGTAAGCCTGATGATTCACAGACCTGTACCCCTTGGGCAAAGAATAAAAAAAAAAATAAAAAGAAAAAAAAAAGAAAAAAATTCTAAACTTTACCAAATGGAGAGAGGTTTACTTTGCGACATTTTCGATTTATATACTTGCAAAGTTAACAAAGCAAAAAAAAAAACCTGAAAAATATTTAAAGTTTTGTTTTAATAAATCTGGGAAATACAGCACTTAGCTTTTATTGTTATTTGGGATAATAGTTAAAGACTCTGAAGAGGAATTTATTTCCTTTGTTTTACCTATTTCATTGCTTTCATTATATGCCAGTATGCCTCACACATTCACAGCTTACAACTTTTTGTTCTCATACGTAATTTGATCCTACAAGTAGGGAAGAATTAATTGAGGTTATGAAAATGATGAAAACCTCAGTGGAAGTAACTGCATGATGACATAATTCAGATTTCTAAAAAAGGAAAGAAGAAAATTAGCATGATATAGTTAAAGATGAATTTTAACAAACAAATTTAAATAGAAAAGGAACATATAATACCTGAATTCTCCTGAATTTCAGACAATAAAGAAGGCTGAAAAAAAAGGATAAGCCCAGGAAGGTACAGGGGACACAAGGACAGTTGGAATAATATAAAACTTGAAATTTACCTTGTTCACCAGCAGTATTCAGAAGCATAAAAAAATGGATGGGTCAAAATCAGGATTATCGATAAAATAAAATTAGTATGTTGAGTAACATGTACTCCTTTTGGAGGATAAATTCCATGTCTTCCTTTTATTTATATCTCTAGGCTCAGCACCATGCTCCCCATAGAGCAGGAGTCAGTCTCCTTGAATTTAATCAAATTTGATAATAAAATTTGATAGCAAGTTTTGTTTTGTGAAGGTAAGAAAGAACTAATGATACAAAAAAAGACAACTTTATCAATAATCCAGTATAGATTAGCTCTAATGAGAAAATATTATTCCAATTTTAAACTTTAGAAAATATCTAAAAATTATTTTTTATACATTGTATTGCAAATATCTTTTTCAGTACATGGAATAATACATTGACAGATGTGACTTCATTGCCATGGTTGCTTTAGAGATCTCAGTGATCATAGGGAAGTTTTGAGAATTGGAGAGTAAAAAAGGCAAGAAAAAAATTTAAAACATTAAATCCAATTTTGTTAATTATTTGAATTCACTTAGGTAATTAGAAGGAATTAGCCATAGTATCCATTATTCAATGGACATGCTTTATAGGTATTCTATTTGGTTATGATCATTTAATTTTACTCAGGACAAAAATGTTTTTTAAGAGGTCAGGAATATATAAATAAATATATCTACACTTAAATAAAACTGTCTTTTTTATCTCTGCAGCTGTATTGTAATTCGTTGGTATTGTTTTCTTTTAATCAAGACAGAATTGGCACTTAAGTAATTGTAATTAATGACTAAACAAAGGGATAGAGAAGTGACAGAGATATAGTACCTCAGTTATAATTATTTGCATTGGATGGTGTGTATTAAGCCTTGGGGAAGAGAACTGGACTCTGAATCAGACTTTTCTAGCGCTTAGTGTATTGTGAACTCCTGTGGTGGCTTTATTGTGTCACATAATGACTCTTATTGTCAGTATATTCTTTTTTGGTTGTAATTCTGGACTAAAAGAAAAGACTTTTTTTTTTCATGTCTAGTAAAGGAATGAGAAAACCTTACTCAAATATAACCTTATTTCTATATGAGGAAAAGAAGGGAGTACCTCCACACTGTGTAAGATTTAAGACTTCCTTTCACAAGCCAACGTCAGGAAAGAACTGTCCGTGGACACTGTGTTCCTGTCCACTGATATCACTGGGAGCCTTGTTAACCTGTGTTTGTTCAACCAGCACCTCTCTCACAATTGCCAGTCTTGCCAGAAGACTTCTGGTTACCACATCAGTTAAGTGCTTTTCAGTCTTTGTCATACTTGGTATTTTATATAAGATATTTTGTGTAAGAAGAATGTATGTGTTCACTTTCTATCATCTGGAAATGCTCTCCATAGTCTCCATAACACTGCCTTCTCATTTCTTCTTTCAACCTGACTGCTTTTTCTGTGTCCTTTCAGCTGTTCCCTTTTCCATATTTTCAATGTTAGCATTCTTCAGGTTCTGACATGAAGTCTACTTCTTTCTTATTCTATAGGTATTTTCAGGGTAATTTATATTCCCATGGATTTCATAACCCTATATTTGCTGAGGGCTCCTAAAATGGCACTTCTAAATTTTTTTTTTTTTTTATTCATTTGACACAGAGAGAGAGATCACAAGTAGGCAGAGAGGCAGGCAGAGAGAGAGGAGAGAGGAGGAAGCAGGCTCTCTGCCAAGCAGAGAACCTGATGTGGGCCTCGATCCCAGGACCCTGGGATCATGACCTGAGCCGAAGGCAGCGGCTTTAACCCACTGAGCCACCCAGGCGCCCTAAAATGGCACTTCTAGCTGAGAGTTAGTCTTTATTTTCTTCAGTTACATACTAGATTTCTCCTAACCCACTAATTCATGATTTTCCCTATTCTTCACGTAGATATCATGATTAGAGATTGGAAAAACCTCCTCAGCCTTTCCCTGCCCTTTATCCCCCAACTTGGCTAATCACTAAGTTCTGTGGAATCTGCTTCTTGAGTCAACATATTTCTCTTATCCCCACTGACTCTTCCCTCATGCCATCCTTCAGTTCTTAGCTTTATAGGCACTTCCTACAAGAAGATCTTCTGTCTCCTCAGTTGAACCCAAGTGTCATACTTTGCAGGTGTAGTACACTTTGCTTTATTAACTGTAACAATTAGATTCTGTGTTGTAATATCTGTACTTTATCATGTCCCCCATACTTTTAGGTATCAAAAATGAGAGACTGTGTTTATTTGTATCATTAAAGTATTTTCTGCCTCTAACATATAACCTGGCACATAACAGATACTTAAGTATTTGTTGAATGTAACACGAATGTTATACATCAATTTCAAAAGGCATTATTGCCTTTTCAAAAATGAGGAAACTGAGGCCCAGCAATGATAAGTACCATATCATCATAAGTAACACAACTAAGTTATGGTCAAACCCAGGGATTTTTCTACATACCTTTCCACCATTTCTATTCATATTAAATCATCTCCTCTCCATGTGAATGAATCCCATTTTTGTCTTTCTTCACTCACTACATTCATACACATCACACACACTTCCAACAGTTTGGCACATCCTTGTCTTGGAAACTTTTCTAGACTGTGATTCTTAAGTGATTCAGAATCAATTAATGCCATTGAATGAGAAATGTCATTGAAGGACAATTCAAATTTAAGGAATCCAAGAAATATTTTAGCCAGAGATTTTTAAGAAAAAAAAAAAAGGAAAAGAAAACCTAGCTTTTAAGGCACTTTTATTTTCTTTATGACTTGCATTTCAGAAGGCCAATGACTTGCATTTTAATTTACACAGAAGTTTTTCCTAAAATACATATGTACATGCATACTTTGTAGCTTACAAAAGTAATTCCCTAATTCCTCTTAAAAATCTATAGTCATGTCCATATATGGGATTTAATATTCTGTATAAACTTTGTGAACCATAACAACTCAAGAAGACATGGTAATGGATCAAATAATTCTTTATTCTCTTAACAAGATATGCTATTCCATTGTTCTTTAGTTTCTTTGTAGGGAAAAACTCAAGATATAGCTATATAATATTAAAAAGAACTCTTTAAATAAAATGAAATATTTTGTGAATGATAATTTCCTAATGAAACTACCACAAATTACACTGTGAAAGTTAAATATTTTATATTTTATCTGAATTGCCAGAAAAATCATAGATATGCATACAGTACACCGATAAGCAGTGATTTTTACTATGCAAAATGATAGATGGCATATAAAGAAGTTTCATTTCTTTACTTCATGATTATAATCAAGACCTATACTTTTGGAATCCAGTTTTTAATTTTTGATGAAATTTAGTAAACTCTAAATATGAACACATGAATTATGTTTTGTCTTTAGAGTATTTATGAAATATGTAGTGAACATCTGTGAGGTGTAGAATAATTCTCATTTACAAAAGGAAGAACTTTGTAATACATATTTAGTTTATGATCTTATGTTAAGAGCTGTCAACTCATTCTTTTAAGTCCGTATTCCACAGATGTTCATTAGACACCTACCATTAAAGGTTAACAAAATCTCTTCATTAGAGGTTGAATAGATTTAGAGGGAACACTTTTTTTAAAGCTTGAGTATAATCTGACTTTCCTATATGTATAAATGTAACTCATATTTATTTATGATTATTTATTGTAAAAATATGCAGACCAATTTAGAAGGGCTCTCTGAGGCTGTGAAGAGCTTCCTCTGGAATCCTTATTTTCTCAGCCTCTCTAATGGAGGGCACCTTCATACTTTTAGGGCACTTTACAGCACTGAGAAGAACCTAATGAGAAGACTTTTCATGTGCCATAACCATGATGAAATAGAAAGAAGAATCAGTTACACTACAAAGTGTCAAACTCAAGAAAGACTGGAAGTATGTAGATTCAAATAGTCCCATGCTCTTGAGTTTCCTTACTTTATAGCTGTCTCTTCTATCCACATCGAAAACTTAATATTTGAACCGAATTCACTATGATAAGATAAACAGTATTCATATGAAAAGGATTACATCAGGATTTAAACAGTATAAAAATGTTTGTAGTTAAATGTTAGGCTAATTACAGTATAGAGACTAATCTCAGAATTTAAAAACTTCATTTAAAAAATCTGTCAACTTACCTAAGACAGTTGAAAATAATTTTATGAAAAAAAATTTTATGATCCCGTTTTTTTCTTTTTCATCAAATTTGTTAAATGGAGATCATTGAAAACAAGTTTCACAACACAGTGTGCATACTGCTTTATATCTTAGACTCATATGCCAGATTTTCCTTCCTCTGTGAACTGGGAAGGATAGATTTTATCATTTTTGTTTTATGAGTTAAGATATCCAGAGAGGTTAAGTGATTAACTGTGTTTTTTGTATACCAACAAATAACAAAAAATCTTAAAATCAAACATATATGTTTTTATGTATATATGTTCAAATAAAAAATATATATCAAATCAAAAAATATATATATTCCCTTGTCCATATGTGGTACTATTAGTATTATGAAGCTTTGCCTAAAATATTGAAATACAGTATGAGAACTATTATGTGTAAAGAGATAGAAAACATTGTCATATGAAATGGGAACTGGCCCAGAATCTGCCCCTTAGTGGTCTGTAGCATTGCCATTTACCTTCTTTAAAATTAATTTTGAGCAGAGTTGCGCAGCGGAAGCGTGCTGGGCCCATAAAATTAATTTTGTCATCTATAAAATTTACTAATAATACCTGTGTTATCTCAGTGACAGAAAAGTTTTATATGTCAATACCTGGAAGGATTAAGTTAGTTTGTTTTTTTTTTTTAGATTTTATTTATTTATTTGACAGAGAGAGAGAGAGAGATCACAAGTAGGCAGAGAAGCAGGCAGAGAGAGGGGAGGAAGCAGGCTCCCCACTGAGCAGCGAGCCCGATGCGGGCCTCGATCCCAGGACCCTGAGATCATGACCTGAGCTGAAGGCAGAGGCTTTAACCCACTGAACCACCCAGGCACCCGGATTAAGTTAGTTTTATTCATTCATTCATTCATTCATTCATTCATTTAATCATTCATTCATGCAATAAATATTTATTGAGTGCATAAATCTCCAGACATTCATTAATAGAGATATTGGAAGTAAATGAATGGACTTACCTAGTAAGAAAAAGGAATTTATAAATTATAAGTCAGTAGTGCAAACATAAACAACATAACCCATCATAATATCAATAATTATACCTTTTTTGCTTTGGTGGACCAGAGGCTGAAACTGCTGCAGTAGTCCAGGCAAGAAATGAGAAAGGTTTGGGCTGGGAGGATGCTGACAGGAATGCAGGAGTGTTCATACTTATGAGTAACACATACTAAGTAAGAAATATAAGGGTTGGGTGTCTATCAAATAGAAAGTAAGAGAGGAAAAGAGAAATGATTTTAATACTAAGGCAATGACAAAATGATAGTAGAAACATTAAGAGGTGGGCAGTTTTGGAGAAAGCATTGACAATTTCAGTTTGGGTCGGGTTGATTTTGATATGATTGGATGCATACGAGATGAAAAAAGATTCAAACTGAAGTTAGAAGAAAAATTAGCATCACATACTTGTACTGAGCAGCACTTCGTATGAAGTTGGAAGAAGAATCAGATATCTGATGCAATATTGAAGAAACCAAAGACTGAACATGAGAGAATCTGTATGCTGGGATGCAGAATGGACAAAAGGAGAAAGAAAAGAAAATAGTGGTAGTATCCTAAAAACCTATGAAGAAAAGGCAATAAAGGAATATGTGTCCACAATAATAGTAGAGAAGCCAAGAAAAGTGGGAACTGAAGAAATAGAATTTTGTAATAAGGAGATTATTTGTGACATTTGATAGTGTAATGCAGTAAAATTGTGGCAATTAGAGAAAGGACAATGGATTAATATAGGAGTGGTTCAAGAGGACATAGTGACAGTGAAAGTTTGACAGCAGAATAGTGTCCAGTAGGTATAGGGAATGAAGACTCAAATTAGTGAGATAGGAAGTAGTGAGATAAAAGGTGGACAAAGAGAAGGAAGAGCCTGAATCCAAGAGAGAATGTAAGGGTTGCTGTGAGAGGAAGTTTTCTTAAGATATGATGAAATAGAATCTAACTCTCAACAAGAAGGATGACTTAAAAATTTGAAGGAAAGGATGAGAGGTTCTACAATAACACATACGGAGTTAGAAGGTTTGAGGGATTAACAAATAATGTCCCAGACAAATGGAGGCTTAATTTCAGATTTATTAGTGATGAAAGTTAGATTAGAGAACATGGAGCATTACTTAGAACGACAACATAACAGTCTACTTAATTCTTCACCTTGGAATGATGCGAACTCACTGACCTGTCTGAGGCACAACTGAACAACTCCAGTCTCTCTCCTTTCTACCCCCAACTAGCTCTGCTCCAATGACTTTACCACAAGGTAGATCAGAATGTGTCCGGTTATGGGAAGACTTGCTCAAAAATTTAAGACAATGAAAGGGAGACAGGGGAACATTATATACTGATAAATCAATTAAAAAGAGAAAAGCAAGGATGGATAATACAGGAGAGTGTTTGTCCCTGGCAGGGAAGCAGCCTATGATTAGGTAATGTGCACTTAGGTAAATGCAATGCTGCTACTAATATTCTAGACCTTAACATAAGTAGTATGTTAATTAGTGTGAGGGGAAATCTGTGGTGACATACTTTATGAGAAAGATGATACAGAAAATTGAAGGAGTAACATGGTTTAGAAAACAACAAAGAATCTATTCTGAAGTAATAAGTATCACATGAAATCTGACTTCCAAATTTTCTCAAGCCCTTTGAAATGTATAACATTCTGTACAAAAATAAAGGCATACTGAAGAAAATTGTTCCAGATTTGTAGGCAAAATAAGAAAACAATTTGGGAAATTTTCACTTAGGAAAGTTTATGTCAAAGACATGAAAACACATCAGTGCTGAGATAATTTAATCAAGCAATTTGGTTGTCATCCTGATTCTCAGATATTGTTATTTACAGCTAATATAATTTTTGATGGAATAAAAACTATACATGGGACATTTTTTACTTTACCTTATGCAAGATATTTTGTTTATTATAGTGGACTAATATGCAAAAGAACTTGCAGTAAAAGTAGATATACTGGCAATAACCACTCAGATAAATTTTCTTCTCAATCTCAGAACAGAATCCTAGTCAAGAGGGTGATGATCTTGTATAATTCTAGCTCTTCCATTACATATTTGTGTCATCTTGGATACATTTATTATACCCCTGATTCTCAGTTTCATCACCTCCTGTCCTTTGTTTTCAACTGACCAAATTATGGGGTAGATTGATTTTGTTGTGTGATAAAAGAGTCAATGAGTGCACTTATGACATAAAAAGACAGCAAAGATTAAATTTTAATCGGCTCATAAAATTAAGTGATATAACAATAGGAAGTGTTATTTCAAAAGCAGAAAAAAAGGGATAATTTTGAAAGTGGGATCTAGTTATGCGAGTTGCATGAAGAGAAATTTGGAGGCATAATTACCTTAATGTATTAAAGAAAGCAGAGTCTCGAATGCTAAATCGAGAAGTCAGAATACCTTTAATATCCTTGTGGTGTGGAAGTCATGGTTTGTCTGAGAGCCTGAATGTCAAGAGAGAGCAGAAAATAAAAGGTCAGATTAAGCCATGAGAGATAGTTGCAGTTAGAGTTTGGGCTGAAGTAAAGTAGCAGTAGGACATAATGTAACTGGAGATGTAGGAAGATAATTTAAATCACAAAAAAACTATAAAGTTTGAAGGTGAAGGAGATAATTTCAGAGTCAAAGCTCCAGAAATTTCAAGTAATATTTGGGAGAATAAGAAGCTTATCTTTAATTTCATTGAGGATAGTGAGAATCCATTTCAGTGGTGTTAAAAATGATACCAGACTGCAAAAGAAATGGAGGGAAATGATGGCTAGAAAATGAAGGCATTTGGCATGAATTATATCTTCTAGGGGTTTGGCAATGAAGAAAAATAAAGAAAAACTTCCTAAAATATTGGGATGAAATTTTCTTAATTGCATATTGGCAAGTATTGGAGGCTTTTTATCTTCTCATCTGTGGTTTGTCAGAAGTAAAGATGGCTTTTCACATTTCGTATCTTCTCAGATTTGAGATTTGGCTTCCCAGCCATGTTGAGAATGGAATTATCTTCAAATATCAGGGGTGTGATGTTGCATATTGGACCACAGATGCTCCTCACTTCTGTAAAGCTTTTTTATTATTTTGATTTCTTTTTTCTAGCAAAAGTTTGTATTTCACCCTTTTCACTTTTCTCTCAGTTGTTAGAGGCTCCCACAGTGAGCTCTAAATTCTTTGGCAGATGGTCCTCAGGGATGACTGCTGGAGAATCCCTAGGTTATAAGGATCTATTCTTCTTCTCTACTTCACTTCAGTAATTTAAATTCTTTGGCCTCTCTGACACATGACAGTGGAACCTAAGGGGAACTCAAATCTGAGTTGACATGTGATCTACAGGGAAAACTGATCCAGTGAGAAAGGCTTGGTTGTGGACCATTTATTGTTCTAAGGTGAGAAAAAGGGTCAAGAGGATAAAGGTGTCTTGAGCAGGATTTCCCTGAAAAGGTGTCAAATTATGATAACAACAACAACAACAACAACAACAAACAAAAGGAAAGATCACTGTATATGCTAAAGATTTTCCAAAGTAATGCCCATTTTTTTATAGCTTGCCTAATTAAGGATTGCTTCTTCTTTCTCAGATACAAGAAAGCTTTAATTTAAAAATTGAAAGCATAGTTTAGATAATACAAAATATATGTAAATACATTTGCCTTTCAATAATTTAACAAATCATCACACTTAATTACAAAATTAGGTTTTATTTGAAATAAAAGACAATTTAGGCTAATTTCCATTGGACTTTTTTCTTTAGTTTTTGCAATATATTATTAATCTGTTGATGTTTAACAAATTACTCCAAACTTAATGGGTTATAACACAAACAATTATCATCTCATAGTTTCCGTGGGTCAGGAATCTGAGTTGTATTTAGCTGGGTGACTGGTTCAGGATCCTTCATAAGGTTGCAACCAAGTTGCAGATCAGCACTGCAATCATTTAGGGAGGGTCCAGCTCCAAGCTCATTCACCAGGCTGTTGGCAAGCTTTAAGTTTTCACTGGCTGTTGGCTAAGAGCATCATCTCCTTGCCTTGTGGGCCTCTTTATAGGGGAAAAAGCTTCAACAGGCAGCAGGCTTCTCTTAGCATACATTAACAAATGCTGAAATAAAACCAAATTGTCAGTATTCACTATAAGTATATTCATACTTGCTACACTCTAAGGAACCTTAATGTCGTGCAATCATCAAAAATATGCTGCATATACTTTGCATAGAATCACAGAACCAGAATAATTTTTAATGGTATTCTTATAGTCAGTCTATGCCTTGTCAACACAAATCTGAGAATGGAATATAAAATCTCAGCCTGAAAGATTCATTATATTTTTGGAATCAATAGAGTTTCCTCTATTTTGCCAGTCCTTTCCAAAATGCTTGGCATTGCATAACATTGCTCCCTGGAAATGAAGTGGAACATCATAGATATCATCTTTTAAAATCCCTTTATTTTGTACTATACTGTGATATATACACACATGGTTTGAAAGAATGGAGGAAAGACAGATCAATTAGAGGTTTTATGTACCTGTCCATGTAGATGCTGGAGACACTGGGTTATAGCCATGGGGATGAACAAGCTGTATTGTGAAGGTGTCATTCTCCTTTTCAAAACACTTCAATACCATCCCATCCCTTATTTTAAAAAAAAGGCCAGACTCCTAAGTTAAGCTCTCATGAAACTTGGGGTAAGGATTTGCATTCTTTTTTCTGATAGTAAATGCCCAAACCGCTATTTTTCTTACAGTAATGCAAGAAACATTTACTACACCTGAAATTCACTCTCCCTACCTTTCAAAAATTCTTTTTTTAAAAAAAGAGTTTATTTATTTGTTTGACAGAGAGAGAGGGACAGTGAGAGAAGGAACACAAGCAGGGGGAGTTGAAGAGGGAGAAGCAGGCTTCCTGACAAGGAGGGAGGCCAATGCAGGGCTCAGTCCCAGGACCCTGGGATCATGACCTGAGCTGAAGGCAGATGCTTAATGACTGAGCCACCTAGGTGGCCCCAAAGTTCTTTAAAATCTAATTAATTGTTCAAATCCCTGATCAAATGCTGTCTTCTCCAACAGGACTTTCCTGGTGAGCCCAGCTAGTTATAGTCTTCCCACTTCTGATCTCGCCAATAAGACTTTGTTTTTTGTTTCTTTGTGTTTTTATCAACGGCACCATCAGATACTACATTTTATGAGAGTTAGGTCATCTACCAGATCATAAATTCTCCAGGCATTTGTATTCTCAGTGTCCATCACTGAGCTTTACATGTAGGGCACATTTAATAAATATTTGTTACAAGATGAATGGAAATAATGAATCCATTACTAGAACTGATAGTGCCCCTGGAGCAATTGATCTCAAATAAATTTGTGGAAGAGGTCGACAGTAGATGAGACAATGACTGGTTTTATATCTCTTAAGAGCTGAGTAAAACCTTTAATAAATTTATTGTGGCTGGAAACCTATTCCATATTCATTTTACCATTAGCTGTTTTTCTTTTTCAACTTAATTTACATGCACCTTTTCTAAAATCTTCTAGGAACATTTTGTTTCATTATTTATTCCATAGTATAATTACATTATAGTATACCATCCATAATTTGTAAGTAAATTATTCCTTTTTTGCTTACTTTAATCTGATGTATATTAACAGTGGTAGATATTATACAAATATATTTTCTTATGCTTATGTTATATATAGCACTTACTAGCATATGCTTTTAAAGAGTGTATGTGTTGTATGTAGACATACACTATTAAGTATTAAAAGCTGGTTACTGAGACCACAGTCAGAGTCTAACTCTGAGAAAGACATTCTTTTCTATTATTTTCACCAGTTTTACCAAACACTTTATTGTCTAGCATAACCAAAGAAAGGTATAAGTAAAAAATAACCAACAATAGGGTGAAGATATTCACATTAAGACTGCTGGCTATGCATAAACTAGAAGAAAGATTCAATATTTCCACAAAAGTAATTACCAATTCATATATTAAAACAGGAGTCAATTCCACATTTTTACCTTGGTAATAATATTCCTATTCAAGGGACAAGTTTTTGTACTAATAAAAAGAGGTGCTGTTAACAGTTACTGAAGACCAGAGCCCCAATCCTAATCTACAAGGACTGCAAAGTGCTCATGCATGTGAGAAATAATATCATTGCTTAATAATTAATTTTAAGTTTTTACCAATATTAAGGCTTTTGCAATTTGATTAGAAACAAAAAAAGTCAAAAAATTATCACTCTTAACTTACTCTAAAAGAAATTTTCTTTGTATTTTCTTAACATCTGTATTAGTAGACATGCATTTGGCCGTATATCATTGCCAAAGAAATGACATATTTAAACAAATGACATTTTGAGAGCTCTAAGTGGGGAGTAGGTTTCCTGCATATTGTATGATCTAAAATGGTACAATTCTGATGAAGGAAAAAGGTGGAGAAGACAGGAAAGGGGAACCAGCTTGTCAAGAGGCAGAGAGACTCCTAGTATGGACATACGTTAACTCCAGAATCGAATCTCTACTCATATGCTCTAGAGATAACTTCTCTTTGGGCACCTTTCTCCACACACACATCCTACAACCTCAGCAGGGCAGAGGAGGCAGGTGTCAGATGGATTTTATTAATAAGGTTAATGAATAGTAATTTTGTTCCTCTTTTGAAGCTTTTATAATCTGGCCACAACATTCCAAGGCAATCCTACTTGTTTTCCGCAGCCCACAACCTGAACTTCAAGGAACAGGGGATTCCATATTGGTTTGGGGGTGAACTATATAATGCTAAGGCCCCTTGCAATATTTTTTACTCCTCTTTTTTNTTTTTTTTTTTTGCCCCCAGGGGTACAGGTCTGTGAATCATCAGGCTTACACCTTTCACAGCACTCATCATAGCACAAACCTTCCCCAATGTCCATAACTCATCTACCCTATCCCCACCCCCCCTCCAATTAAATTAATTAATTAATTAAATTAATTAAAATTATCATATGATAATTTTTCTGATTGCCTTATTTTGTTTAGCATAATACCCTCCAGTTCCATCCACATCGTTGCAAACGGCAAGAGTTCGTTTCTTTTGATGACTGCATAGTATTCCATTGTGTGTATGTGTGTGTGTGTGTGTGTGTGTGTGTGTGTGTGTGTGTGTGTGTGTGTGTATACACACCACATCTTCTTTATCCATTCATCTGTTGATGGACATCTAGGTTCTTTCCATGGTTTGGCTATTGTGGATATTGCTGCTAAAACATTCAGGTGCATGTGCCCCTGAGGATCACTACCTTTGTATCTTTAGGGTAGATATCCAGTAGTGTGATTGCTGAGTCATAGGGTAGCTCTATTTTCAACTTTTTGAGGAACCTCCATACTGTTTTCTAGACTGGCTGCACCAGCTTGCATTCCCACCAACAGTGTAGGAGGGTTCCCCTTTCTCCGCATCCTTGCCAACATCTGTCGTTTCCTNTGATTTTAGCCATTCTGACTGGTGTGAGGTGGTATCTCACTGTGGTTTTGATTTTTATTTCCCTGATGCTGAGTGATGTTGAGCACTTTCTCATGTGTCTGTTGGCCACTTGGGTGTCTTCTTTGGAGAAATGTCTGTTCATGTCATCTGCCCATTTCTTGACTGGGTTATGTGTTCTATGGGTGTTGAGTTTGAGAAATTCTTTATAGATTTTGGATACAAGCCCTTTATCTAATATGTCATTTGCAAATATCTTTTCCCATTCTGTGAGTTGTCTTTTGGTTTTGTTGACTGTTTCCTTTGCTGTGCAA
>LNAC01000630.1:421543-446767 GCA_002007465.1 Ailurus styani
GAACCAACCTTGCAGTCCGGGAATAAATCCCACTTGGTCGTGTTGAATAATCCTTTTAATGTGCTGTTGGATCCTATTGGCTAGTACTTTGTTGAGGATTTTTGCATCCTTGTTCATCAAGGGTACTGGCCTGTAATTCTCCTTTTTGATGGGGCCTTTGCCTGGTTTGGGATCAAGGTGATGCTGGCCTCATAAAATGAGTTTGAAGTTTTACTTCCATTTCTATTTTTTGGAACAGTTTCAGGAGAATAGGTATTAATTCTTTAAATGTTTGGTAGAATTCCCCTGGGAAGCCTTCTGGCCCTGGGCTCTTGTTTGTTGGGAGATTTTTGATGACTGCTTCAGTCTCCTTACTGGTTATGAGTCTATTCAGGTCTTCAATTTCTTCCTGGTTCAGTTTTGGTAGTTTATATGTCTCTAGGAATGCATCCCTTTCTTCCAGATTTTCAACTTCGCTGGTGTAGAGTTGCTCATAATATGTTCTTATCATTGTTTGTATTTCTTTGGTGTTGGTTGTGATCTCTCCTCTTTTACTCATGATTTTATTAATTTGAGTCCTTATTCTTTTCTTTTGGATAAGTCTGGCCAGGGGTTTATCAGTCTTACTAATTCTCTCAAAGAACCAGCTCCTAGTTTCGTTGATTTGTTGTACTGTTCTTTTGGTTTCTATTTCATTGATTTCTGCTCTGATCCTTATTATTTCTCTTCTTCTGCTGGGTTTAGGCTTTCTTTGCTGTTCTTTCTCCAGCTCCTTTAGGTGTAGGGTTAGGTTGTGTACTTGAGAACTTTCTTGTTTCTTGAGAAAGGCTTGTATTGCTATATACTTTCCTCTTAGGACTGCTTTTGCAGTGTCCCAAAGATTTTGAACAGTTGTGTTTTCATTTTCATTTGTTTCCATGATTTTTTTTAATTGTTCTTACTTTCCTGCTTGACCCATTCTTTCTTTAGTAGGATATTCTTTAGCTTCCATGTATTTGAGTTCTTTCCAACTTTCCTCTCGTGATTGAGTTCTAGTTTCAGAACAATATGGTCTGAAAATATTCAGGGAATGATCCCGATCTTTTGGTACCAGCTGAGACCTGATTTGTGAACCAGAATGTGGTCTATTCTGGAGAATGTTCCATGTACACTAGAGAAGAATGTGTATAGTGTTGTTTGGGATGGAATGTTCTGAATATATCTGTTGTGTCCAACTCATCCAGGGTGTCATTTAAAGCCTTTATTTCCTTATTGATCTTCTGCTTCAATGATCTGTCCATTTCAGTAAGGGGGGTGTTAAAGTCCCCTACTATTATTGTTTTATTGTCGATGTGTTTCTTTGATTTTGTTATTAATTGGTCTATATAATTGGCTGCTCCCATGTTAGGGGCATAGATATTTATAATTGTTAGACTTCGTGTTGGACAGACACTTTAAGTATGATATAGTGTCCTTCCTCATCTCTTAGTATAGTCTTTGGCTTAAAATCTAATTTATCTGATGTAAGGATTGCCACTCCAGCTTTCTTTTGATGTCCATTGGCATGGTAAATTGTTTTCCACCCCCTCATTTGAAATCTGGAGGTGTCTTTGAGTCTAAAATGAGTTTGTTGTAGACAGCATATCGATGGGTCTTGTTTTTTTTATCCATTCTGATACTCTGTGTCTTTTAGTTGGGCCATTTAGACCATTTACATTCAAGATAACTATTGAGAGATATAAATTTAGTGCTATTGTATAGTCTGTAAAGTGCCTGTTACTGTATATAGCCTCTCTTCCTTTCTGGTCAGTGTTTCTTTTAGGCTCTCTTTGCTTAGAGGACCCCTTTCAATATTTCCTGTAGGGCTGTCTTGATGTTTGAAAATTCCTTTAGTTTTTGTTTGTCCTGGAAGCTTTTTATCTCTCCTATTTTCAATGACAGCTTAGCTGGATATAGTGTTCTTGGCTGCATATTTTTCTCATTTATCTGATCTAAATATATCATGCCAGTTCTTTCTGGCCTGCCAGGTCTCCATGGATAGGTCTGCTGTCAGTCTAATATTTCTACCATTGTAGATTACAGACCTCTTGTCCCAAGCTGCTTTCAGAATTTCTTGTTTGTCACTAAGACTTGCAAATTTTACTATTAGATGATGGGGTGTGGACCTATTTTTATTGATTTTGATGTGGGTTCTCTGTGCCTCCTGGATTTTGATGCTTGTTCCCTTTGCCAAATTAGGGAAATTCTCTACTATAATTTGCTCCAATATACCTTCTGCACCTCTCTCTTTCTTCTTCTTCTGGGACCCCAATTATTCTAATATTGTTTCATCTTATAGTATCACTTATCTCTGGATTTCTCCCCTCATGGTCCAGTAGTTGTCTCTTTTCCTTAGCTTCTTTATTTTCTGTTATATGGTCTTCTACATCACTATTTCTCCCTTCTGCCTCATTTATCCTATCAGTAAGAGCCTCCATTTTTGATTGAACCTCATTAATAGCTTTTTTGATTTCAACTTGTTTAGATTTTAGTTCTTTTATTTCTCCAGAAAGGGTTTTTACTTCTATAGAGAGGGATTTGCTATTATCTTCCATGCTTTTTTCAAGCCCAGCCAGCACCTTAATAATCATCATTCTGAACTCTAGTTCTGTCATATTACTAATGTCCGCATTGATTAGGTCCCTAGCCATTGTTACTGCCTCTTGTTCTTTTTTTTTTTTTTGTGGTGATTTTTTCCACCTTGTCATTTTATCCAGATAAGAATAGATGGATGAGAGAATAAAATACTAAAGGGTAGCAACGACTCCAGAAAAATATACACTAACCTAATCAGAAGGGACCTGAAACTGGGAGGAGAATAAAGGGGGGGGAGGGGAGAAAAAAAAAGGAGAGAGTGAAAGAGAGAGAAAATACCTATATCTATATCTGTATATATTTCTATTTCTATATCTATTTCTATCTCTGCCTCTATCTCTATCTCTATCTCTATCTCTATCTATTAGACTGGTGAATTGAACAGACCCTGTATGAATACAAAAATAAGTTTAAATACAATGAAGGGATAAAATGTGACTATAAAAACGAAAATTTAAATAAATTAAAAAAGGTATTGATAAGATAATTTAGTTAAAAATGTTAAAATAGGAAAGAGGAAAAAATTTAAGAGAAAATACTAAGAAAAAAATTAAATTCAAAGAATTTAACTTTGAAAGACTAAAGGATCATGGGGGAAAAGCCATGAATTCTATGTGTTGTTTTCCCCTAGCTCTGGAGTTCCACAATTCTCAGTGATTGATGAACTTGGTCTTGGCTGGATGTCCTTGCTGATCTTCTGGGGGAGGGGCCTGTTGCTGTGAATCTCAAACGTCTTTGCCGGAGACTGAATTGCACTGCTCTTGCCAGGGGTCAGGCTAAGTAATATGATCGGGTTCGCTCTCTGGGAGCTTTTGTTCCCTGAATGCTTTCCCTACAGCTCTGGAGGACGGGAATGAAAATGGCGGCCTCCCAGTCTCTGACCCAGAGGAGACGAGAATTCAGGACCTCACTCCTCAGTGCATCCTCAGAGAAAAGCAGTCAGTCACTCCCATCTCCCTGGTCTCTGGCCTAACTCTGAGCTCACCCAGCCTGTGACAGAGCGTTTCTATCTCTGGCATCCGGCCCCGTTTAGAATTTCCAATCCCAGCAGATTCCTGCAGCACGCTCCCATGCCGCTCCTCCCAGAGGAGGAAGGATGGGATCTCTCCAGATCTGTCACCTATGGAGTTCCTGCTCAAAGTCCAGTGGCTCAACTGTGCTTTGGATCACAGTTTAAGGTAACACTGAGCTGAGAGACATCTTCTCAAATTGGCTCTATCTCTCCAGTCAGCTTCTCCTCTCTGAAACCTGGGAACTCTGTCACTCTCAGACACCCCTGGTCTTTTTGTGTCCCCATGGGTCCTGAGACCACACTATTCCTGCGAGGGCTTCATCCCCTGCTTAGCCTCTGGGGTAACATCCCTCAGTGGAGCAGACTTCTAAAAGTTCCGATTTTGCGTGCCTGGATGGCTCAGTGGGTTAAGCCTCTGCCTTTGGCTCAGGTCATGATCTCAGGGTCCTAGGATCGAGTCCCGCTTCGTGCTCTCTGCTCAGCAGGGAGCTTGCTTCCCCCTCTCTCTCTGCCTGCCTCTCTGCCTACTTGTGATCTCTCTCTCTGTCAAATAAATAAATAAAATCTTAAAAACAAAAATTTCCGATTTTGTGCTCCAATGCTCTCTCACTTCCTGGGAGCCGACCCCTCACCCCGGGGTCTATCTTCCCATCGCTACAGATTCACTTCTCCGCACATCCTGCCTTCCAGTAAGTGGTCGCTTTTCTGTTCCTAGAATTGCTTCTCTTCTTCTCTTCGATCTCCTGTTGAATTTGTAGGTGTTCAGAATGGTTTGATAACTATCTCAGTGAATATCTGGGACCTGATGATAATAGGTCCACTACTTCTCTGCCGTTTTGCTCCTCTTCCTTTTTTAGTCCCTTATTGATCGACATTTCACAAAGATGTAGAGTCAGTCCATGCCTTTGTTTATATTCTTTTACCTGCCTGGAACATCCTATCTTTACTCATTTAACTCCTATTCATTTTTCAAGACCTTGTACAAGGCCTCCTCCAGAAAGTTTTCTAATTTTTCTACTCTATTTCTGGTGAATCACACCCTCCTTTGAAATCTTTTTTGAATATTGCCTGTACCTTGTGACAGAGATAGCACAGTATAGCACAGTATTTTCTAAAATGTTCTTTGAATATCCACATTTGAAATGGGATTTCCAAAGTGAAATGATTTTTGAAAATGTCACATATATTATCCTCACTGTTGGATGCTTAAAAAGAATATTGGCATATCAAAGGCTTTGGAAAGTCCTGCATTTAAATTTGTTCATCTTCTTTAACCCTGCATTTCTTAAACTTCTACAAAATTGCATCCTTATTTCATATACTATTACCTTCCTATAGGACACACATGAGAAATGCTGGAGAAATAGAAATATTTACAGGTTTGTGGGCCAGACACTTACGTGTTACAAACTTACTTCAAATGTTACTTCCTTACTTTTGTGACTTACTAACTAATCTCATAATATTACCCTAATTTCTATAATTCTTTCTGATTTGCATTTGGCAAAATGGGAAGTATTTCATACAGAGTAGGTAACACAAATAGATCAATGTGTTTCTTCCACATTCTGTTTCCCAGGAGGCCCTGAAGTTCAATTGTTTCATGGAGCTTGATATATTCTCTTTGTGGAGGCAGGAAATATGTCATGTGTGTCTTAACTATTCAATACAATCTTGCACACTCTAAGTATAGGAAGATGAGTTCAGTCTAAGCAAGGCTTCATAGTGTGGCTACATTATTTTGTTTACATTCAGAAACTTTATTCACTGTTTATGATGTAAAATATATGTAGTTATTACATTCATTGAAAATAGTGTTTTTTTGAAGTCCCGATTTTGGATGTCCTGTGTCACCATTTTGTTACATTAACCATACTAGTGAGAGTTGGTGGCTTTTTGGATTGTTTATATGATCCCACAGATATATTCAACCTCAATTATTTCAAATACAGAAAATGTGTTTATCGTTCTTGTTACTCCTAATACATACCTAGATTATCACATTTTTCTAGTGGTGCTATGACTTTGCCAGTTGATAATTCAAAATATTTATAAAACCATTATTGTGAGAGGTTTTGTGTTCTCTAGAAGGCTAAGTGAATAGATCTACAGTACACTTTAACACAAATAGTGAACTCTCTTAAATAGACATATGCAAAAATGCAAATGAGAATTTCATTTTATCTAGATATATACTTTTTTTTAAAACTCTGACAAAGTTTGGATTAAAGGTTTCAAAGAAGATTTGTTTTGCTTTGGAACTATTTTTCACAATTAGTCTAATGATCCATTCCTGCCTGGAGGGTCTCATTTGTGGGTTCTCTCCTCTGTAACAATATGAAATCTCTTTGGAAAGAACAAGTTGAGTTTACTTAGACTGAGGCCATCATTGCAATGATGAACAGGATAAATTAAGTTTTGTGCTTGACTCTGTAGGCTATAAATGAAATTACTCAGATTTCTCTTAGGTTAATGATCACTGAGTGACACTTAAATGATACAGCAATATTCTAATAATTTCTAGTGCTAATTATTACAATATCCAATCAGCAGTGAACATAAGTAAAATTTTTTTTGCTCCATTTAAGGATAAGTATCATAACTTTACAACTAACCTAATGATAGGTGTTTCATTAAAGTTAGACAAACACTCAGTTTTGCTATAAATATTTTTACAAGTTATGTTCCAAACAGTGCTTTATTTAGTCAATTCTCATTCTTTGGCATTGGCTGCTTTATTTCCAGACCCTTGCAGGTCAGACAGACGCTGCCAAGTTCCCATGCCTAATTGTGCCAGATCCGGAGGTATGTAGGAACACAGACAAGCACTGGCTGTGATGAGAAGAACGCAGGATTGGGAGTCCAATCTTGATTTGCATTTTGGCTCTCTAAATCACAATTTTGTTATCTATAATACCTACCTCATTGAAATTTAGTAAAGATTTAAAGAGGATATGTACATAAAATGCCTAACAGAGTGCAATTATCATACAGGAAATATATATATATATATATGATATAAATGTATATAATTTTATTTCTATATAAATATATATTATATAAAATATAACATAAATATATATAATTTTACTTATATAAAATAGATATATATATTTCTCTCTTCCTATGAAACTTTGCTATGAAAAGATTTTACAGACTCTTATTTATCAATATAAATCATATGAATATTTTATTTATAATTCCAAATTATCCAGGCTGACTCTCTTTTCTTTGGCACAGAGAATTGTGAAGATGGTATAACCATTTTCTCACAAATTTGAGACTGCCTTGTGCCAGTGCCTATGGAATAAGCCTTATCTGAGTGGTTTTGTAAAAGATTAAATTGTAACCTCTCACTATGCCACACCCCCCCCAACCTTTCCAGTTTAATGATTAAAAAGAGTAACTCTGTTGAGATTACGTGTTTTGGTTAAGCTTTTGGAAAGTTCTGAAAATAAGAAGCTATAAAGAAACAGAATGAATTCTCTTTTCTGATAACTAGAAACACATTTCCCACCATTACTTGTTTGTGGTATCCTTCAAGAGCTGATAGGTTTATCAAATTTTCTGCCTCAGTAAGGTGTGAGTAATATATAAACTAAAGAATCCCTGGGCTGGAAAATTGATTTTATGCTTACAATGGGTGAAAATTATTAACAAACCTAATAATAGTAGGAGTAATTTTTCTGTAAGAGCTACTATTTTCATTTGCAAAACATAACGGGGAGAATTACATATAATTCTAATTTTCCTACCTATCTTGGAATATAATTCTATTAGGAACACTGATACTCAAGCTTCAGAATATTCATGTATAGAGACATACACGCTTGAATGCTTTTTGCTTTTTATATGTTGGTGACTGCTTAGGATATTGCCTTATTATTGTAGATCTTTTTCTTTACCAAATTTTCAACATATAACTAATGAGTAAAGCCAGTCAACTCATATTATTTTTGGTCTCAGAGATTTATGTAAAATTAATTATATCCTAAATATAATTGTGTCACATTAGCCAGATATTTTTCATTATCTTCCCTCTGGCTCCAACTTATTCAATTATTCTTACTTCTCTACAGCTTCTCATGACCAGTAGTCTCCAGCTACATGAAATAACTTCTGTCAGTGCATACCTACATTTTTGCACTTCTCTGCCTCTGTTACATTGTTCCTTTCTCAATTTGTTCTTCTTCTACTCATGTAATGTATAATTCTACCTCTTTTTTAAGGTCCAGTTCAAATGACCTTCTTCCGTATAATATTCTTTGATCTACCCATGAACTCTGAACCACTTTCAATCTCTGTTTAATTTATATATCATATATAGGGTACAATGCAATTTATTATGTATTTAAGAATTTGTAGGACTATCTTATCCTCACTATACTATACATTCAGTGAAGCCAGAAACTATGTTTATGTCATTTAGTATTTAAGCTTTCATTTACATGGAAAAAATAAAACTCTTTAGGAGTTAAGCAAAACTAAGTTCATTTTCAAAAAGGTTAATTTTAACCTAGTCATGAAAATATGAATTTAGTGTAATAGACATTAGATACTTGCTAACATACACAAATAAATAGAAGGTTCATATTTGGTTAAGAAAGTAGTGTTGCCCTCAAGGGCAGACTATTTCATGGAAAAAAGAGACATACAATCATTACATGAGTGTGTGGCAAGATGTAGCAATTTGTAGATTGACAGACACTTAAAGTACAGTTGGAGCACTTAATGAGAGAGAGGTGAATTTTGAGTGGATGAATGTGACGCGATTTGAGGTGATTTCTTTGGGAATTTTATTTGGGTCTATGGAGAGAGCTCACTATCAGTATATAACTTAGCTCTAAGAATCATGAATCCTGTATTTCATACTTCTCTTACATTGAGGGATTCATAAAATTCCAGGTAATATACAGCATTACTTTCTGAGTGAAATTGAGGGAGGTAATTTATTTAGAAAATTGATGGAAATCTATCCCAGATCAACAGCTGAGAATATGAATTTAAGTTCCAAAAAAATCTCTATCATTCATTCACAAGGCAACAGAAGTTCTACATGAAAGAGATAAATCAACACATTTGAAATTCAGATACTTAATTGTGACATATGTTGTACTTAAAATAAAATCAGACCATTTGAAATTTCATATCTGTTTATGAAATATATATTTTGCTGGTACAAATATATTATTTCTTCCAAATTCTAAAATATGTACCCTGTGTTGTCAATCTAGGTGGTGAGTTTATTCATCAAAAGAAGGAAAGGTATCTCATGCCAGAATACATTTGTGGTTCTAACGGCACGTGATGACCATTAAAATATAGACTTTAGAATTTTTAGTCTTTATACTTGAATCTGACTTTAACTTTGAACTACAAATGTAGGAATGGTTTTGACAAGGAATGTGGTTTTGATAAGTTATCGAACTCTTTTCAGCCCTATATTTCTTCTTTAAATATGTAGTTATATTACTTACTACTTTCCTATATTTTGATAGCATATTAGTAATTTATTAATTTTATAGTGGTAAATTGGTGAAGGGATACTCTTTAAATGAAGCTTGTTTATAGGAAAAACTCCCAGGCTGGAAAAATAATTAGAAAATATAGTATAATATGTGAATCGCGGCTGTCAGTTAGTAGTGTTTTTCATCCAGTATGATTTTTTTCAGTAGATTTTCTATTTACTGAATTCAGGTTTGGTAGGAGCTAGAAGCTTTAAATATTTGCCTACTTTATATTTCAGTTTAAGAAGACTAAACTAGGGGCACTTGGGTGGCTCAGTCAGTTAAGTGGCTGCCTTCGGCTCAGGTCTTGGCTCAGGTCATGATCCCAGGGTCCTGGGATCGAGTCCCACTTTGGGCTCTCTGCTCAGAGGAGCGCCTGCTTCTCCCTCTCCCGCTGCCTGTTGCTCTACCTACTTGTACTCTCTATCTCTCTGTTAAATAAATAAAATTTTTAAAAAATCTTAANTCTCCCTCTGCCTGTTGCTCTACCTACTTGTGCTCTCTATCTCTCTGTCAAATAAATAAAATTTTAAAAAATCTTAAAAAAAAGAAGACTCAACTATTGTATCTCACAGAACAAATTTTTTAAGCATTTTCAAAATTGCAGGTTTTTCCCATTAATCCACTTAATTTTTGATTATAGCACTTAGGCAATTGTAGTGCTGGCCTTCTATCTACCTGTCTACCTACATAACTATTTATCTAAACATTTCTGTAACTAGACTATAACCTCTTTAAGACTTGATCTGAGTTTAGTTTCTACTACTAGTATATATAATACAGTGTGGATGCCTGGCATAGGAACATACTCATATGATGTTTGTTAAAGAAAAGGGTGTGATTAACAAGTAGTTTTCTCCAATGTTGGGTTGGCCCATGACTAGTTGTTCTCAGACACTAGGGAATTAGATATTATTGTTTGTATTTTACAGAATAAAGGCAAATGAGTGTATCAGTTTGCTATTGCAGTATAAAGTAATAAAGTATTACTTTATTAATAATAAAGTAATAAATTAATTAATAAATAAAGTATTGCAGTAATAAAGTACCACAAACTTGGAAGTTTAAAACAGCACAAATATATTAGTTCACAGTTCTGTATGTCAGAAGTCTAGCATGGCATGAATGAATGGGGTTTTCTGCTACAGTTATCACAAAGCTGAAACCAGAGTATCAGCTGGGCTGAGTTCTTGTCTGGTGGTTATAAGGAAAAATTTCCTTCCATGCTCCTTCTTACACTTGGCAGAGGTCAGTTTCTTGTAGTTGAGTGAAAGTAGTTCTCATTATCTTGCTTCCTGATAGCTGGAGGCTTCTCTCAGCTACTAGAAGCTGCCTGCATGCATTGTCTCATAGTCCCATCCAACTTCCAGCCAGCAATGGCATCTCCGATTTTTCCACATTAGAATCTCTGATTACTCCCTCTGCTCCAAGCAAGAATAAGCTCTCTGCTGCTACAGATTCATATGATTACATCAGCCCTACTCAGATAATATGCCTGGTTTGAGATTAACTGATTTGGGACCTCAATTACATCTGAAAAATCCCTATAAAGCCACCCTAAGTTAGTGTTTGAGTTACTGGCAGAAGTTGCATGTTCAGTAGGGTCTAGGAATCTTGGAGGTGCCATTTTAGAGTTCTGTCTGCCACATAGATGATCCAAAAAAAAATTTGTCCAAGTGCCCAAGGTGGAGTAGGCTTTAATTAAAATCTCAATACAGTTTTTTATAATCTTCTGATACATAACACCTTTTATAAAGTTTATAAGAATAATCATGCTATGTGTAATACTGTGTTTTATGTTGCTGGTTAATATACAGAGTTCTCTAACTTGAACATTCTTTACTCGAGATATTTGCACTTATTTAAAATACAGTTGACACCCCCCCACCATGCAATTGAAAATCCACTTATAACTTTTGACTCCTGAGAAACTCAATTACTAATAGCCTGCTGTTGACCAGAAGCCTTGCCGATAATATAAAGGAATGATTAACACATATTTTATATGTTATATATGTTACATACTGTATTCTTACCATAAAGTAAGCTAGAGAAAAGAAAATGTTAGTAAGAAAATCATAAGGAAGATACATTTACAATCCTGTAATGTATTATTTATCAGAAAAAAATTTGTATATAAATGGACCTCACATACTTCAAACCAATGTTCAAGTGTTCAGCTGTAAATTAGCATTTTTAAGGAATTGGGAACGGCAAGAAAAGAAGATTTATTTAGTACCCGTTATGTGGCCTACATATTCTATGTGGTTATGAAAATGACATGTGTATAGTATTCTCTGGTAAAGTGCCAGATGTATTAAAACTTCTGAAATTAATAGCCACATAGCATATTTACTCAATAATTTTTAGGAGTATTGAGGTTGCCAGCTGACTTACTTTTATAATTAAATATGAAAATGTTCTCTCCAAAAGGAAATGAAAAAAATGGTTTGACATCAGCTGTTTCTTGATATCACATAAGTGACAACCTCTATATTTCTTTGGGATATTAGTCTTCAGATAGAAGGGATTGGTATATTGTGTTTAACTTATCTCTTACCTATGTAATCCCTATATAGCAGCTAGCATCTTTGCAAACAGTAGGGGCGCATGTTTTTTGCCAACTACTGATAGTTCTGCAGGCCTGACAGCTTACAGGAAAACTTGTGGATATGCTTAGCAGCTGGTGCAATTTTTTGTGGTGAAGTATTTACTCGCTTTAGCGAAGTTTGTGTAATGCATCTTAAAATAAAAGTAAAAATTGTTCAAGGTGCAGCATCTCAAAATGTCATGGTATACATACATAGAAAAAAAAGGACAAATTTCATATTGCCATTCAGTTCAATATGGCAGTATTTTTATTTTTTATTTTTCAAAGATAGAAAACAATTCCCCAGAGTCATTATTCTGCATAGCACATAACTTTCTAATTGCATTTACAGGAATAAAACAAAGTTTGCCAACAAAGCAAAAGGGAGACCAGAAAATTTGTTGATGACATATCCAATGAATACAGTTTTGGACAATAGGATGCATGTTAGGCCTGACTGAATCTATTCATTCTCCTGTCAACAGCTGGCACGCCTCCTTCACAATTACAGAAAAGCCACAGGAAGTTCCTCACTTTTGCAAACAACATGTACAGCAAGTTCCTTCACCCTCTACAGTCCTTAGTGCACACTGAGATACTTTTTCTACTGGATGAATAAGAAATTNATTTCTTTCATGAGTACTTTATAGTTTTCTGAATACAGATTCTTTGCCTCTTTGGTTAGGTAGGTACTGTTTTTGTTCATGACGAAGACAAATAACTAAGAGAAATTCTCTGTAATTTTANCATTGGGCTCTCTGCTCAGCAGGGAGCCTGCTTCCTCCTCTCCCTGTCTCTCTGCCTGCCTCTCTGCCTACTTGTAATCTCTCTCTCTGTGTCAAATAAATAAATAAAATCTTAAAAAAAAAAGAAATTACACTATCATTAAACAGTGATAACTAATTTAATCTATATACAGGAACAGTACAGGTACTGTTTTTGTTCATGACGAAGACAAATAACTAAGAGAAATTCTCTGTAATTTTAAGAACATGGTACTTCATGGTGCCAAAACCTGCCAAAGATAATTAATTTGGGACACATATTACACCGTTTCATCCAAAGTAGAGTCTGTCTTGTTTAATGCTGATGCTTAGTTGTGAATGACTGTCACTACAGTGGTAGGATCAAGAAACTTGCTGTTAAAAGCTGTTCAGTCTTGTATCCCCATCTCTAAATTGCTGCCTAGTCTAGAGGTTTATTTTCTTGTGATGAGCACTGTACCTCCAAATATCCTTTTTGTAAGTAGTTACCCCTTCAAAAGCTAAAAATGATCACATCTGCATTTGATTTTTCACTAATTTGTATATATACTACTTTTGTGGGATGTTGACATACTACAAGAGTAGTATGTGGACATTAATTTATGAAATGGCTCAAATACCACAAAAAGCTGTTGTATCAAATAGCCTCTAATTTTCGTTAGCAAGCTATATAGTGATGTTGTTTCTTCTTTTTAATTCCTTCATAATTCTGACACATTCAGCTTCAAAAATTATATTTATAAATTTTCTTAAATTATAGAGTACGTCATTTCCTAGTATATATAAATATATATATAAAAGTATGTTTTATCTGCACATGGCTTTCTTTTTATCTAAATTAGATGAACTTTAGGAGCTGTTCTTCAGATTATAATCTGATAGATTTCCAGTTTTAACTGAAGTTGTCTTTACAAAAAGTGATAAACTTATATTTGCAACTTCTACAGAAAAAGTTGCTTGCTTAGATTCATAGCATATTTGAAAATTTATTAAGCATTATGAAGCAATGATTAATTTGCTTGCTTTATTTGTTGTATCTTAATTCAAGAAGGACCTTTGGAATTTATTAAGTATTTACACACATAAATCATTGCATTTAGAGAAATAAAACAAAGTTTCATTAAGAAAATGGGACTCTAGAGCATGAATATATTTTTTTTCAAATTTTCACTGCTTCATAAAAGCTATCTACACGGTAAACTCAATAGCAAATAAAGCTGAGGAGTGGCTCTCTGAAGAATAATTTTGACTCAAGACTTTACTATATGTAATTTAAATATTTTGTAGAAGTATCATTTTTCTATTAATGTTATGATTGGTGGTAGCTTTTAAAATATGCAATTATATAATTATATTTCCTATATTAAATAAGTATTTATTGCCTAAGGTGCGACAAGTGCTTTTTCACTGGTGATTTTTTTTTAATGAATGTAACAGACAAAATCCTTTGACTCATGGAAACTGTATTCTAGAGAGGGGAAGAAAATTAACAAGAAATAATAAATAAAGAGTTAAGATATATAGTCTATGAGATGGTAATATGTATTATATCAAAAAATAAATCAGGGAAGAAGGAAAGGGAGTGGAGGCAGAGTCTAAAATTTTAAATAAAGTGATCAAGAGGGGCTCACTAAGAATGTATCATTTGAGCTAAGACCTGTAGCACCTGAGAAAGCCAGTTATGAATTTGTTTAAAGGGAAGAGCATCCCAAGCAGAAGGAAGAACAAAATGAAGACCTCTGAGAAGGGAACATGGGTTGTATGTTCTAGGAACAACAAGGAGGCTGGGGTAACTGGATGTCAAGGAGCAACTGGCTGGATATGAGGGTCTCTAAGAAGACTCTATAAGCCCCTGGAATGATTTCACTCTTTCTACAGATATGTTGAGATACCATTCCTGGCTGCCACCCACATTCCAGCTAGATTTTACAATTTTTGTCTCCTCCAAGTTTTCTGACTTCTTATGTTAGTTCCTCAGACACATACTACTTTACTCTTCTGAATTTCCTGCATATTTGATTTTTGGCATCAGGAATGAGGAGCCTTGTCATCTTGTCAGAGTTTGAAGTGTAAAATTGTTTTGAAATACAAATAAGAAGTGAATATTTCAGACTTGGAGGGGTTTTAAAGTTACCTACTCTATCATTTATAATACATAAATTGTAATGTTTTCCAGCCTCTGTAAATACTACTGAACTAAAAGAGGAAGCACATTACATTTTTTGGACAATTTAATTAGAAGAAAAAGTTTCTCACATTGTTATACCTTCTTTTAAAAGTATATTTATTTTAGATTCACAGAGATTCTGATTTGGTATATCTGGGGAAGCCTGTTTATTTTTAAAGCTCTATCACTGATTCAGTTAAATCACTATGTTTTAGAATTCTGGTTATACCACTGCAGTTCAGCAAATATCAAGTGTCTATAAAATGGAAGACACTACACCAGACACTGGGGTTTATGAACTTCAATGAAAATTCAAACAATAGTCTTATCTTTTGGGGGCTTCTAGTCTAATGAGAGAAAGATAAGCATAGGGCCTTTTATCAGGGTAATTATTTAAAAATGTGTTGAAACCCTGTGTCCACTTTCTTACTTCCCTTTCACTCTTCAACACATTTCAATCTGACTTGCACTCTGACCAGCACCATTGCAATTGAATTGCTTTTATTAAAATAATCAACAATGTCTATGTTACCAGAAGCACAACAAGGATACTTACCTCTACTCATATGACTAATTTTTTGAGTAGTATTTCATATAGTTGACCATTCCCAATTATTTAGAAAATTCTCCTTTTCTTTCTTCCTTCCTTCCTCCCTCCCTCCCTCCCTTCCTTCCTTCTTTCCTTCCTTCCTTCCTTTCCTTTTTTCTTTTCTTTTTTTTTTTTTTGATGTTATTCTTACTTGGTTTTCTTCCTGTATCAATGATGGTTCCTTCTAATCTGTCCTTGCCTGTTTCTCTCATTCTGATTAAGACTGGATTGCCTCTGGGGTCTGTTCTGATTCCTCACCTTCACTCCATTTACATTATTTCTTATATGATCATGTCCACTCAAAGGACTTTTAACTTCCAAATGTATGTTGATGAATTTCAATTTCAATTGTATATTTCCAGCTCAGATCTCTTTCTTTTATGTTTCATTTCCACATATTCGATTGTCTACCTAACTTCTCCATTTGCATTTTAATAGACATTTGATACATAAAATATGTGAAAGGGACATTTTGATTCACCCCTTTTTTTCTCTGCTAGTTACCACCATTTCAGTAAAGGGGAACCTTCATTAACTCAATGGTCAGGAAATTGGAAATCTCAATGTGACTGAAGAACAGCTGTATTGGAATGTATTATTCATTAAAAAAAAGAATGTCTTCCATTAGAATGCAATGTCTAGAAAGACATTGTAGAGTAAGGTATGAAATTTCAAGATTTCTCATGTAGAGTATATACAGATGATTCAGGGATGAGTGATTGGTCATGGATTTAGTCAAGATTAATGGACATTAGAAATAAAGATGTCCAGAATTGTTAGTATGATGGATGAATCATCAATATGTATATCTCATAAGTTATCAACTTATATCTATCAACTGTATAACTCAGGATAATGGCAAGATTTGGAATAGGGAGAATTCTGCACCAGATTCTACTTTTTTCAATGCATCATTTAGTTGGTGAGGAGATGTTCAGTGACAATGATGAGGAGGATAATAGGGTATTATAGCCAGATGTCAGTGTATTTTTTTCAAATTAACACATAATATATTATTTGTTTCAGGGGTACAGGACTGTGATTCATTGGTCTTACATAATTTAAGAAGAGATGATTTTACTGTTTTGGAGGTGAATAGTTTGGAATTGTTTTTAAGAAGCTAAGCTATGTTAACTTCCCATTTCTGGTGCAGCAGGTCCAGCATTTGAAAATATAAATCTCCAACCCCAGTCCTCAAGAGAAAGCTAAGGTTTATTCAAAGCCAGAATTTGTTCATAAAAGAGTTAAAAATATTAATAGAATTGATTACACTGGAATGAGGTGGTCAGAATAGGAAATAGTACTTGTGCAATTGTATAGAAAACCTTAATTTAAAGAAAAAAATAGGGAGAAAATGAAAAGATATAATTAAAGAAACATACATTTTGGACAGTAACCAAAGATGCCAGAAGTGAGAATCATGATGGGATTAACTGGCCTTACATTCTCTTTAAGAATCTCAGAGGCTTGAGGAAACTTCATACTGTTTTCCAGAGTGGCTGTACTAGTTTGTGTTTAAAATAGAGCTTCCCTGTGACCCAGAAATTGCACTATTGGGTATTTACCTCAAAGATACAGATGTAGTGAAAAGAGGGAGCCCATTCATTCCAATGTTCATAGCAGCAGTGTCCATGATAGCTAAACTGTGGAAAGAGCCAAGATGCCTTTCAAAAGATGAATGATAAAGAGGATATGGTTCATATATACAATGGAATATTACTCAGCCATCAGAAAGGATGAATACCCACCATTTATATAGACATGGATGGAACTGGAGGGGATTATGCTAAGTGAAACAAAACAAGCAGAGAAAGACAATTATGTGGTTTTACTTATATGTGGAACATTATGAATAGCATGGAGGACTACAGGGAAAGGGAGGGAGAACTGAATGGGAAGAAATCAGAGAGGAAGACAAACCATGAGATACTCTGGACTTTGGGAACCAAACTGAGGGTTACAGAAGGGAGGGCGGTGGGGGGGTTGGGGTAACCAGGTGATAGGTATTAAGAAGGGCATATGTGGTGATGAGGACTGGGTATTATGTGCAACTAATGAATCATCGAGCACTACATCAAAAACTAATGATGTACTACTATATGCTGCTAATTGAACATGATAATAAAGAAAGAAAGAAAGAAAGAAAGAAAGAAAGAAAGAAAGAATCTCAGAGACTTTATGAGCTCCAGATAGAGTCCTGCAATGAATTTCTGAACCATTTTGAAACTTAATTTTTAAATTTTTATTTACAATGGGCACATAAAAAGATGTCTGATAGCCTTTCACATCTGATTGTTTGAAACTTGGGGAACTGACTTCTTAATAAGAAGATGTAAATGAAATAACATTTTAAATATAGGGTTACAGAGATACATTTATATGAATAATAGATATGGGTATATGAATTCTAATCATGATTTTGATATAGTACATTGTATAACATTGTATACATTTATTCAAATTCTGGATCAAGAAGTTTGTTCTAGGTTATTTCATCATTAAATCATGAACATTTTGTAAAAACACTGAAAAACACATAGAGCTGAACATAACAAACATCCATCTGTACACCTACCAACTAGAATTTACAGATATAAATATTGTCAATTTGTTTTAGAAATTATGTTAAAGGAAAGAAAATTTGTTTACATTTTTATTGGGAAAAAATCCCCACAATATTTATTTAAATTAATTTTAAATCTTAAGATAGGAAACAGTAGTAGGGGATCTCTTGGAATCTACTTGCACTTTCTTCATACACTTCACCTAAGAATGTTTGTGTATCAGCAGTGCAGTAGAATATTTTCCAAACTTGACTTTTTTTTAACTTGTCCTCTGGACTTTGCTTTACATGAAATACCATAAATAAGCATTTTTACTGGACATATTTTGACTTTTAAAATCATTTCTCAAGAGGTTAATAAAAGGCAATAGTGTATTCTCTGTCATCTCTACTAACATGGCCCACAGTTCATATAAGTTATCACCTCTTTCCAGCTGCTATTTTATTTTCTTTTTCTTCAAAAGAGGAATGCTACATATCATGTCATTGAGTCAGACTATCTACAGAGATGAATTAAGGACACAGTTTGAAGGCATTCATTGTTGTCTGTTTTTTGAGCACATTTTCCTAAAAGCAGAATATTTTTTTCTCAGCATCAGGCTAAGTTTTCAACATAGATACAGTTTATTAGTATAAAAGCTATAGGTTTTTGAGTCTTGAAAGTTCTATATTCAAGTCCTACTTTATTTACTTTTTTAACTTCGTGATTTAGTGATTCACCTAACATTGTGATTTTGTAATTTGGTGTTCTTATCTGTAAAATGAAGATGAAGAGAGCTATGTAAATAGGAATTTCAGTTTAGAAATGTTATTGCTCTTTTCTTAAGAATAAAACAGTGGTAAGCATACATACACAACTTTGGCCATATTTGTAAGATTTATTTTATGCAAGAATTTAAAAATAGTACTTGAAAATTAATTCCTTTTAAATATTTGACTTGTAGATGGTAAAAACTATGATTATGAGACAGATTTTTTTTTTTTTTANAAGAGAGCTATGTAAATAGGAATTTCAGTTTAGAAATGTTATTGCTCTTTTCTTAAGAATAAAACAGTGGTAAGCATACATACACAACTTTGGCCATATTTGTAAGATTTATTTTATGCAAGAATTTAAAAATAGTACTTGAAAATTAATTCCTTTTAAATATTTGACTTGTAGATGGTAAAAACTATGATTATGAGACAGATTTTTATAGATGGGAGAAATTGGGTCCATTCTGCAACTNAGATCATGACCTGGGCCGAAAGCAGAGGCTTTAACCCACTGAGCCACCCAGGCGCCCATGAGACAGATTTTTATAGATGGGAGAAATTGGGTCCATTCTGCAACTACTTACAACTAATAAATACCCCAAAATATTGTCATCCTCATAAGGAAACTCATGTCTCACTTACTATTCACTAGTCTACAGTTATAATAGAACCACTGTTTTCTCACTGTTCATGAAATACTTTGTAGGGTAGCTCTCTAGCAATACCTATATGTTGCTTCCTAACACATTTCATTATTCAGTATATAAAACAGCACAAAATAAGACACGTTGGAAAAAAAGTTCATAGATTTCCATAAAATTTTTGGTTTAAAATGCTCATATAATAAAGAAGATAAAACTACAAGTGAATTCAGAGTTAATAAAACTATGAAGTTTGAGATTTATGTCAGAAGGGTACCAATTTTCTACCTGAAATATACCACATGATGCCTTCTTTTCTTTAGAAATGAAGACAATGCTCTACACTTCTAAAGTGCTTAATTTCAAATGACTTATCTAAGTCAGCTCAGATTGGTAAATTACTTGTTTTTATCTAGAAGCAGAGTGAATTTTTGACTTATGCGTAAAAATAGATTTTTACTATATAGAAGACAACCTAAATTACTTGTGTGTAAAATGAGTTTCACTCTTACAAGAGCATAGAATTCACACCTTTTTTTCATACAGATATTTCTTTGACATACGGCTTTACTTATAGTGCCATATACCAGTTCTCACACATTTTTATGGTAATTGAAGATAGTATTAAAAGGATCTAGTGAATTGTTACAAAAGAAAAAAAAGTTATATCTGTTCCATCTAAAAATATCTGCAAGTCTTCCCAGTGAATGTGCNATACCTTTTTTTTTTTTTTTTTTTTTTTTTTTTTTTTGGAAAATGCATCATTTCAGTTTGGGAACAGTTTGAATTGCTATGCAGTGTTAAAAAAGTCTCTTTTCAGAAACCAGTTCTTTCTTTTCTTGTCATGGCAGTTAAATTTGCAATAATAGGACATTACTTCAAACAAATGTATGATATGGAGAAAGGCTCTGAAACAAGGTATAAAGCTCTGGATTACTTCACAGATTCAATATGAAAATGTGGAAAATAATTTAAAGATTTAAACAATCCCGTTCTTTTCCAATTTTTTAGTTGTAAAATACATGTAACATAAAATTTATTATGCTAACCATTATTAAGTATAGTTTGGTTGTATTTAGTACATTCATAAAGTTGTGTTACTATCACCACAATATGATAAGCTCTTTTCATCTTGTAAAACCGGAACTTTATGCCTATTAAACAAAAATTCTCCATTCTCTTCTCCCTTAGCACCAGAATTTCACCTTTCTCCTTTCTATCTCTATGATTTTGACTACTCTCATTATTTAAGTGGATTTATACAGTATTTGTTTTATTGTGACTGGCTTATTTCACTTAGTATAACATCCTCAAATTTCATCCATATTGCACCATACTTCAGAATTTCCTTCATTCTCACAACTGAATTATTTCATTGTATGTATATACCATATTTTACTTGTCCAATTCATCTATCAATAAACACTTAGGTTGCTTCCATGTTTTAGCTATTGAGAATAATGATACTATGAACGTAAGTCTACAAGTATCTCTTCAAGACCCTGCTTGCAATTTTCTGAGATATATAGTCATAAGTGGAAATGTTGGATCACATGGTAATTCTATTTTTTTATATCAGCTGTTTTCTTTATCAGCTGTACTATTTTTCATTATCGCAAATGGTTCAGAACAGTTCCAGTTTCTCAACATCCTTGCAAACCCTTGTTATTTCTGGTTATTTTTTATAGTAACCATTCTAATTAGTATGAGGTGTAGTTTTCATGTGCATTTTCCCAATGATTAATGATGTTGAGCATCTTTTATCAACAGATTTCTCATGAACTTATTGGGCACTTACATATCTTCTTTGGAAAAATGTCTGATCAAATTCTTTGTCCATTTTTGAACTAGAGTCTCTGGGTTTTTTTGTGTGTTTTAGAAATTCTCCCTGTATCTGGATATTAATTTCTTATCTGATATATGATTTACAAATATCTTGTGAGACTTTTGCAGACAGTATATAGTTGGATCATGTTTTTTAGCCATTCTGCCAAATTCTGTCTTTTGACTGGAGAGTTTATAACATTTACATGTGAAATAATTATTAAAAATGGACTTCTGTCATTTTGCTATTTGTTTTCCTTGAGTCTTAGTAAGTTTATTTTCTCTCATTTCCTGCATTACCATCTCCTTTCTTATTTAGTTGTTTTTTTGACAACATTTAAAGTTTTATATTTTAACTTTTAAACATTTAAATTCCTTTCTCATTCCCTCCTGTGTATATTCCATAACTCTTTTCTTTGTGGTCACCATGGGGATTATTCGTAACATCCTAAAGTTTTAATGCTCTGCTGGGAATTTATACCAGCCCTAATTTAATAACATACAAAAACTCTGCTTCTTTGTACCTCCGCCCAAGCCCTTCCAGTTGTTGATGTCACAAAATTACATTTCTATTCATTGTGTGCCCCAGTACATAAACTAATAGTTAAAAAAAATCTGTTAGTCTCTGAAGTTATGTAGAAAACCAAATTTAAAATAATACTAGCTTCTAGACTAATAATTATCTTTTCATTAGATGTATATTAGTGTCTTAAATCATGTAGAAATAAAAAGGTGGAGTTACAAATTGTCATTACAATAATGCTGAGTTTAATAATTGCCCATGTATTTACCTTTACCATGATCTTTATTTCTTCATCTAAGTTTGAGCTGCTGTGACATGTCCTTTCATTTCAACCTGCAAGAGTCCCTTCAGCTTTTCTTGCAGAGCAGGTCTAATGATAATGAATACTCTCAACTTTTATCTGGGTGGTATATCTTAATTTCTCCCTTAATTTTGACTTCTGCCTTCTGGCCTCCAAAGTTTCTAATGAAAAATCTGTTGATAATAGTATTGAGGATCCCTTGTATATGAGTGTATTAGTGTATTCTCTCTTGCTGCTTTTAAGATTTTTCCCTGTGTGTTTGGCTTTTGAAAGTTTGATTTTTAATGTGTTTTGGTATGAGTCTCTTTGAGTTCTTCTTTGTTGTCTTTTATCAAATTTTGGAAGTTTTAAGCTAACATGGCCTCAGTTAGTCTCTCTTTTCCTTTGGGAATCCCACAATGTGTGTATTGGTTTTCTTGATGTTGTCCCACAGGTCCCTTAGATTCTGTTCACTTTTCTTCAATTTTTTCCCCCTTTTTCTCAGACTTGGTATTTTCCATTGTCCTATCTTCAAGGTCATTGATTCTTTCTTCTGCCTGCTCTTTGAGTACTTCTAGGGAATTTTTCTTTTCAGCTCCAGGATTTGTTTTTGATTTTTCTTTGGGTTTTCAATACCTTTATTGATATTTGCCCATCCCTTGTTTTCTTGACTTTCTCCACATTTTTCCTTAGTTCAGTGATCATCTTTAAGGCAGCTATTTTAAAATTTTTCTCTAATAGCCCTACCACTAGGTCTTTTTCTGCGATGATTTCCGTTAATTTAATTTTTGCTTTCAAGTGAGCCAGATTTTCTTCATTTCTTCATATCCCATTTTTTTGTTGAAAACTGGATATTTCAATCCAAAAATAGCATAACTCTGGAAGTCACAGTCTCTTCTTTCTTCAGAGTTTGCTGTTGCTTTTGTTTTTGTTTTATGTATTCTGTTTTTGTTTTTGTTTTTGTTTTTTTAATTATTGTAGGTCGTCTCTGTGTCAAGAATTAGCTTGAAATGTAAAGTCTTCTCATTTTTTTTCTCAACCTGCACCTTTTCCGAGGCAGGTACGTTGACTTTTTAATTTTCTTGTGTATATAGCTTCTTTTGAATGTCCTGGTTGGTAATGTCTGGCTCCCAAAGGAGAAGAGAAAAATGAAGGGGGAATATGTGAGTGGTGACTTTTAAAATCTTTTGGAAGTCACTTGTCAGGGAGGGAGGAGAATGCAACAGTGGAGGGAAGTACAACAATAGTGGTTTCCTGTCTCTTTTTATACTCGTAAGATCAGAAGTAGCAATCAGCTGTCTGCGGCAGTGCACAGATGCTCTGTATTTAGAGGACAGAATTTTTTTTTTCCCATGCTGGCTCATACAAGCTGTGTGCAAGGTGCTCCTGGAAAGGCTTATGCTTACAGCTGCCTACCAAATGGCTGAGGGATGGAAAATGGGTAGCCGTTACTGTCCTAAAGGATGAAATTGACCAAAATTAACTCAAATTACCCTCAAAGCCTTCCTCTGGAAGTTGCAATCCTTCAATACATTGAGACTTCCAAAATAGTTATCAGACATAATCTACTGATGCAATTGTTGTCTAGATAGAGGAACAAATTCCTGATGCTTCCTACTCCACCATCTTCCCAGAATCCTCTGTAAATAGTGCTTTTTTAAAAAGGATTTATTTATTTATTTTAGGGAGAGAGAGAAAGACTGCAAGCACATGAAAGTTGGGGCAGGGGCAGAGGGAGAGAATCTTCAAGCAGACTCCCTGCTGAGTGTGAAGTCCAAGGCCGGACTCCGTCCCAGGACCCATGAGATCATGACCTGAGCCAAAACCAAGAGCCAGATGCTCAATTGACAGAGCCACCCAGGAGCTTCAATAGTGCTGCTTTTATAAAGAAAAAAATACAGATTATTGATCTCTCAATATTTAGTAATCTTTTGAAAATTACAAATAATTCTTTTTAGAAGAACTAATATGTAATATATATTCCCCAAACACCAAACTTACATAAAAATGCACAGTCTATTCAGAGAAGATATATGTTCCAACATAAAATGATTATGTTAAAGATTAGCTTCCTATTATCCTCCACATGGATGAGTCAGATTATCTGTTCCTTAAGCAGCTTGAATTTCCTTTTGTTCTACAGACTTCTGGAAAACATACAGCAAAGTCAAATATTTAAGGGAAAGTATTATCAGTTTAAATGTGCTTTGGGTTTCTATATAACTTTACAAAAATTCCGAAGGAAATGTGAATTCAAATGTCATTGGAGATTTGGGCTGAGTAAAAGGCCTGTGTTAGAGTGAAGAATCCCTTCTTGAGTTTGACTTAGCTCACACTGTGATGGAATGTTACAACATAAACTCTAACATAAATGCCCTTGTCTGAAATCGCATGAGACAGATATTGAAAATTTGACTTTTTGGCCTATGAGTTGCTCTTATCACTTTATCACAATATTTTGAGGAAAAATGAAAATTTAAAGGTATATACAATATAAAAATATTTCAAAATTTACAATATGCCTTGAAGTATTTATGTATAATCATTTTAATGGTCTGCATGGAATTTTATCTTTACAGTTATATCTTTCTACATGATATCCCTAACTAATTCCCTCTGTGATGTTGGCACTGTCCTCTTTGAACTTGATTGTCTATCTTTAAAACAAGAATAATGCTCACCTTTAAACTAGATAATTATGGTAGGTAAGGTGGAAGTTAATATCATAATGTACTTTGAACTCTGAGAACAAAGTATTAAGTAATCATTAGACACTGGGAGATAATGAACCAGTTAGTTTCTATACCTGCTCACAATTTGAATATTACATACCCAAGTAAATTATTAAAGTTCTTTAATATGTAAATGACTCTGGCATTGTCATCCTATCAGGATCATTAGTCACTAAAGTGGAAAAAAAATTCTAACTCCTTAATAAAATGAAAGGCTAGAGATTGTTCTGAACCCTGCATTTAAGAACATATCAAAATACAGGTTACCAGAACCCATTTAATATTACTCTAAAGTAACTGTAAAAATTGCCATTAGCCTAACGTTTAAAAATTTACCTCGATTTAGTTCCTTGTATATATGAGATTATTAAAAAAGAAAAATTAAACATAAAGTTTGAGCAAAAATTGTGTGCATACTTGAGCTAAACTACTCTTTAATAGTATAGTTTAAATCATGTGGTAAATATTGCATCTATAAAAATTATGCAAAAATTATTTAAAAGCTAGAACTAGTTAATAAAAATTTCTCCAACAAAAAGTTAAAACCTATTTGAAAATTTCAACATATGAAAAAAAGTCTACTGTCATACTTATGAAGATAAAATTATTCCTATCACTTGGTAATACAGAAATTTATAATAATGAATATATTGCCATATATTAAACTTACAGTGTTTTTTTTTT